>APFE030998143.1:16244-73333 GCA_000404065.3 Pinus taeda | reverse complement strand
CACTTGGTTGGGTGATGGATGTATGTACTAAGTCTTATGGTGATAGGAAGGTCTTGTATTATTACACAAGTCTCGGTTCTTCTTCAAGAACATCCTTTTGCAGATCTTGCCTACAGTCAGGAGGAGCATGGTTAGCATAGCAGGACAGAAATTTCAGCATGTACTCAGGGGGAGCACAACCCTTTGCCCTTGATGAAAAAGGGGAAGAATGATCTTGGATCTTGGTGTTGCCATCAAGTCCAAAGGGGGAGATTGTTGGCATTATGGCACAGGTTTGGAGCTATGGCACAGGTGTTGTCCTTGAACCTTCTTTGGTAACAGATCTCAGTTCAGGCACTCAGAAAGTAGAAAAAGACATATACGCAGGTTCATGTAAACGAAGGCGCCTATACATGCAGGTTATACATTACAAAAGCGTGTATATGTTGGTGATCATTCTTTTGGTCCATGGCAGTTAGATCTTGGAACTTAAACCTATGTTTTGGACCATGGCGTCTCGTCAATTGTGTCGATCCCTAGTTTTGGGTTCATGGTATTGAAATGTTATGGTTTTGGACCATGGTATTGGGGAAGGCCTAGGACTATAAAAGAGGAAGGAGATCTTGTGACAAACCACCATCTGGATTATATTGAAGATCTAAAAAAGTGCTAGAGCTGGTATATTGGATGGTGTCGTAGATCTGAATCTGAAGGAAGGAGGAACCTTAGCGGAAAAGGAAGGATAAGGTCTATTCATGGGTCATAATCTTTAAGCCTAAATGATAGTATCTCTGTATGATTTTGATCTGCTTGATGTGGCGCTTATCTGATTTATAAGTCTAATAATCTGGGTTAATTAGTGATTGAATATCTGGAAGATTGTGTTGTCCTTTATAGATCTGTACGCAGGTTCAGTGAAGCGAAGGCGCGTATACACACCGTTTAGGGGAAGTAAAGGCACGTATACGCAGGTTGTTCCATACGCAGATGCGTATGCACGCAAGTTGCAGACGGTTGAAATTGCGTATATGCTTTAAGTTGTGATCTAGCTGTTTCTGCTTATTACTGCTGTGTTTTGGGTTTTGTTTCTGCTGTGTGGTTTCTGGTACAGTGTTCTATGTACAGCTGTCAGAGAAGTATCTACTTGTTTCATATCTAGGTGGTGAAAAGGAGATTGGTTGATTCTTGATGATTGTTTGATGTTCATGGATCCAGTTTGAAAATTGATGAAAAGTGGTCCCTGGAAGAAAGAGAAGGTTGTAGCCTTCTGTAGGCCAGCACCTACCTACTAGTATCTTGGCTAGTGCAAAAGCTAAAGGGGGTTGTTGCTCCCTTCCAGGAGAAACTGGAGAACGAGAGAGAGTTGTAGCTCTCTGCAGGTTGTAGCCTGCGTACTGGTAAAAAGACTGCACTAGTACATTGTAAAAGAAGTTTTCTAATTTAAAAGGAAGATAGAGACGAATTGCAGCAGGTGGTTTTCACCCACATTGGGTTTCCACCTTATATCTTGTGTTCTTGTGTCTGATTGTCTTTCTGCTCTGTTTTACTATCTCTGGATACTGTTATTGGATTCTGCATCACTAACTAACAATCATCATCAGAAAGATTAAGTAAAGTAAAAGCATGTTATGTATACGCGGGTTTCCTTCTGGATAATCGCGTACATACGCAGGTTTATTAAATTGAAGTAGCGTATATCAGTTGTTTTGAAAAAGAATAATTATCCTGATAATACTGATTCACCCCCCCTCTCAGTATTATTTTCAACACGTTGAACTCATAAAAACATCAAATAGTGGTGGACTCATCAAACATAAAGGGACCAAACCACTCCTTCTTAGGTTTCATTAAAAATACTCATAGGTGTTCATCTGATGGATTAACTTATAGATCAATTATATGCTATCCTCCTCAGAATTGTTAAAAATAAAGAGGTACTTACTAGAAATGGTTAGGGAAATTGGGAAAATAGGGTACTCCGCCTATTAATGGCAGCAAGTTACTATTGAACATGACACTCTTCCACTTCATGTCCATGGTTGTTGGGTTGGGAAATCTACTCGTTTTTTTATTCATCACACCACATAAAATCCTTCGCTTTCTGTTTTGGGTCAATGCTGCCAACTCCATTTAGTGTCGTTGATATGTTCAAGAGAATTCATTTAGATGATATCTACTACAATACTCATAAGCCTTCATTCCATGTTTTTTGTTCTTAAACAAGTTCCACATTAGCATCATTCTATCTCAAATCATGATACTCGTTTCATGTCATTGATGGGGGATACATCAAGGCCATCCTGTGATGGGTCGCTTCCTGTCAACATAAGCTCATTATCCAGGGAGTTGACTTAGAAACTCTTCCTTCTTTACCTTGGGACTTGTATACATCAATCACAATTTTCCATGCTCTTGGTGATAGTTTTTCACTATTGGCCTTCGACCGAAATATTTTGTCTGGTGTTTGAGTTCAACTCATTCATTCACACCATATGGATTTTATTGTTATACCTTGAGAGCCATTAACATCATCAGTGGTTTCTCTTGTGTTTGTTAACAGTTTACATCATTGGGCGGTAATCATATGGTGTTTGTCATGTTCAACTCCAGTTCCTCTATTCGCATGGTTAGACTCATACATTGGATGATCGAGTGAACAAGGTAGAAGACCTCGAATCTAGTTCCATCCATTTTGGTTGTGCTTTTAGAATTAATGCAATATTAAAAATCATGATGGCTATGATCATACAGACATCCATCGAATCATGGATCCACACTTTATCATCAGTGGACACTACTTATTGATCATTGTACATGTAATATTAGCTTATGTGTTGAGCATGGGTATGCTTCCTTCAACAGAGATATCATGATGAAAATGTATTGTAACATATGATGGTCTTGACCAGTTGTTCTTGATTTGAACTTGTCACAAGGTAAATCACTTCATTCATTAGCCATTTTTTCTGACTTTGCGATTTAGGGGGCAATCTATTATAATCCATTTTTTTGCATTTGGTCAGTACGCCTGCGAACCGGATCAATCACCATCCATGAACATGTTGTCATCATCCTTAAACAAATCCCTAAGCATGACCTTTCCAAATAACTTATTTTCTAGGTATCACTACCAAAAATCATTGATTTTAAGTCCTAGTGCACTTTGACCCTTTAGAGACCTGTGTTCAGCAACAAGGTTCTCCTTTCTACACTAGCGTTGATCAATGGCATCTTGCTCCTTGTTGGGGGTGCATTGATTCTAGAAATTCAAGAAAATTAAAAGGATCATGAAACTTCCTCTTCTAGAAGCTTCCATGGGTTGTTTTAACCATTTACCTTGGATAAGAATTTAAAATCATATAGGATCCTACCTTAGAGATTTCACCTCTTATCCCTTGGGCTTATCCTCCCATATTAGGTGGATCTCAATCCTATATTGATAAATGGATAATAATTCCTAAACTATGATCCCTCTCTTATAAATTTGCTGCCATCTACAACATCGAGGTTGTATTTTGGAGACTAATCATGCCCTCATTTTGTTGCCTTGAATCTAAGAGAATCATCATCTTCATGCATTAGGGTGACATTAAGGTGTGCCTTGTGACAAGGAAGTACAAGTCAACTTAGGGAGATCTCTACAAATTCAACTACTATTCTTGGTTGTAAACTCTCTCCTAGTTCTATTAATAAAAAGACTATATCGTTTTCCTATATGTTTTATGTTACATTTACATTCATGTATTTCAATGCTTCATTGATCCATTGAATAGAGTAATTGTTATGCTACATATATGTTGTGGATATTTGACTTGTTACAAATTTATGTGCAAGTTTCAATTATATAAATCAGAGCTACGATTGCAGCTTACAAGCCAAGAGGAAAGCAAAGCTTGCAACAAATTCCAACTAAGCCTCTTTTCCATTCTTCAATTTCTCTAAGGAAAACTCTATATTCTTTTTTTTATATTGTTCTAGACCAGTCCACTAGGTCTAGGGAAGACACTTTTGTCCACAATCGTAAATTTCGAATAACACTCCTCATTTGTGACATCAATTTTCCCTTGATTATCTCTGAACTAGCGAATTTTAGAAGGAGAAAAGAAGGGTCAAAAATCTAAAGAAGGGCATGACACTTTTCTTGACATCTGATATTGGTTCTTGGTTATTGCTATGGCTATTATCCTACTATGTCTATTTCTAATGTATTGATGAATTTGAAACTCTCTCTCTCTCTCTCATAAGGAAAGAATTTTATGGGTTTTCCCCTTTTGGGTTTTTCCTTGGCCTTAGGCCTAAATTTTCTATGTCTCTTGTCTTATTAACTCATCGTTATCTTTACTACTCTTTCATGTTTTATGTTTGAAATTTTCTTCTATATAAATTGTTAATGCTACTAAATCTTAATTAATCATTGGAATTAGTTTCATGTTGAAGAAAATTATTTTTCTAGCTTGTGTGCCCTAGAAAATCAACATGGTATTAGAGCTAGAAAGATCGCACAGTAGTATAAAAGTCGAATTCAAGAAACGAAGTCGAATGTCTATGACCAAGATTCTATGCTAGAAGGATGGAAATATATTTTTTTTAAGGTCAGGTTATCTCTATAGTGAGAACCGAGTCTCCTTTTAAAGTGTGTTCATGAGGTCAAAAGGGCTTGTATGCTAAAGTAGGTTTGAGCCGCCTGTAATTTGTCTCTAAGTCTTGTGCATTAATGTGATTGGTTCAATCCACTATTGTATATTTAAATCATATATATTAAGTTTTATATGAATCTTGTGATTACAAGATGATCTTTAGAGTTTTCTTAAAGGAATATTTATCTCTGTGGTGTAGTTCTCTAGAAAGACAAAAAATTCCACCTTGTGCAAGTGATGCAACTTTGAATTATGCAATGAAACTCCTATGCAAAAAGGATGATCCTAGGTTCAGTTGTGATAGAAGACCATATATTTTATGTATCATCCATGTAATTTTTTCTAAGATTGGTATGATAACTTCCTTGTGTTAGTGAATTTCTTTGTATGATATGCAAGTTAACTATCTTTGTTGTACAAATTACCTAAGGCATCTAGTTCAGATCATATAACTATGGGATCATACAAAATTTATGAAGAATATTATGCTGAAAATATTGGAGCAATAACATCTGAACGATGAACTATGAAGCAACATTCGAGCTACCTCTGTGACAATAGCACGAGTTTTGAGAATCAAGATCTGATCTATGTTGATTAAGTCTAAATTACAATATTCCTGTGACATTTAGAAGTTTGATATTATGTGCCTTAGAAGAAGGACTAACCTCTCTTTGTGAAGGAGACTAGTCCAAGATTGAATGCACATGACTAGGGTAAATCCAAGATTATCTAGAGTCTGGAGTGTATCGTTTGAATTATAGATCCTGACAAGTTTGAGACCTGTGGAATGGAAGGGGTCCAAAGTCTGTATAACTATCCAAGATAATATTTGAACTATATTAATTCCTTAGACTATGTGAATCAACTCTATGATGAAGTGTGCTGGAAGGATATGTCATTTCCTACCCACAATGATCTTAATCAAAGTCCAGATTGTTGTTGAAAAGAATGAAGTTCAGTGTATCTCCATACAAGGATGTTTGAAAGCTTTAAATATCCCTATTGATATATGTCAAACTCTAAAAGGTGGAATCATAGGTTGAACTTCAATTTTCATTGAAAGAATTGAACTTTTAACTACTAAATAAGCCATGTTCTATTCATAAAAGAATGTTAACATTCATGGCTAAATAGCCAACTTATCTGGTATGTATTGTTTGTATTATCCTGTAGCAAGATCTAAAATTAATTTTCATGATCTCTTGAAGTCCTGAAAAAAATTATGATGCCTCTCAGAAATCATAAGTTGTATTAAGTCTGCTACAAAATTCAGAACAAAGATTCTCACTGGAATACGTTTACAATTTGGAAGACAGTGACATGTATATCATGTCAAATATTACTTTGAGTAATGGTTAGCTTTACTATAAGTCTCAAATGAAAGGGACTAGTTTACTAGTTTTCTCAAATTCCTTTCGATTCATGACTTGGTTGGAGTCATGTAGATAAAATGTATGCAATGGCTTGCATAAGGATTATACGTGAATGATGATATATATTGCAAAATTTGTTGATGATTCTCCTAAAGGATTTCTATATTTGAAGATAATGTGTTTTATATGACCTTAGATGAATCTGGAAATATTTTGAAGACTCGGTTGCATCTTAATATCTAATGAAAATTTAGGGTTCAATAGACTATAATTATTGACAGAATGATGAAAGCAATACTTTGATATTAAAAGAAGCATGAAGCCATTGGATAGTGAAATCAAATGCAAGCAAGGAAGAAATTATAAAAAAAGAAAAAACCTGAATGTATTATTAACATATTGTTGAGTATTTGAGTGTTAACAAGATTGTATCATCTAGGTTTTAAAAGTCTAAATGAATTTTCAGTTTCTTGGAATGATTTGAGTTTGAAAAACCTTAGTAAGAGTTTGAGCAAGAAACCCCTAAGGGTTATGAAACACTAGGATTTTCAATGTTAAAATTATGAAATTACAAAAGGAGTTGCAAGGATGAATTTTAATAAATATCCTAAGATTGATTGATGAAGATAAGAATAAGGAGATAATTAAGGTTTAGAGTTAAAAACCCAGCCAATCAATTGATAAACTTATCTAAGGTTCGGCTTATGAAATAATTGACTTCGCTTGAAAGAAGAATCGTTATCTCCTAGAATATTTGGCATCTTGATGATGTTGGAAATATTGAGGGGGGGGTGAATCAGTATTCCTTAGAAATTAGCACTTTTAAATATTTTCATAGAATTAGTTAATCTTCAATTATTATTAGCGTTTATCCAGTAGCAATAGCAAACAAAAGAACACAATAGGCACAAGAATTTTAGGTGGAAAACCCCCTCTGAGTCATAAACCATTGAATGCTTTTCTAATATATTCTTTAATCTTCAACCCCAACTGAAATTAAAGATACAACTTCCTAGAATTCTAGAAAAGAATTCTTCTCCAGCTCACACAAGAAGGATGCCCCAATGCCTTGGTTTCTTCCATAGTCAACTGAATGGATGCCCCAACATCCTAGACCAACCTACCACCCTGAAGTATCCATAGGATCCAACTTGTAGGTGACTTCATGCACCTACCTAACACCTCCCTGCCACCCTATAATGATCAGAAGTAAGACAAGAGTGTGGACTCTCGTACTAGGGACAATGGTCCATGATACAATATGATTTACAATGATTTTCTTATACTTGACCGAACACCCAATCGCACTATGACCTGCAACCAAACTGTGGCATCATCTAACAATGACTCATATACCTCCCAACAATGCCTCTTCAACTCCAGACAGATTGACTTTTTACAATAATGACTCTTTTACAATTTTACAATGATGATCTTTTGCAATACTGACTCTTGACAAGAATTGACACTTGACTAGACACAGCTTCTTGGATCACTTGTAGCTTCTAAGTTATTGTCGTGATTTCTTCAATTAATGGTTCTTTGGGGCTACATGTCCTTCTAGTATGTGTTTGAGTTGTCCTAAAGTGTCCTCCTTCCTACACATGCATTAATGAACAAGACCCAAACCAATACACAAACAAAATAATTACATTGTCCTGAAAAAACACATGTCAGAGTTGATATTCAAAATTTAAATGCAAACACTTATCACACATACCTTTTTGTATTAGACTTGCCCTTGATTGTTGATGTGTGGTCCTTACTGCAGTGATCCTTTTTCTTTCCTTCTAGGAGCTCAATATTGAATCTATTGTATCTTTGTAATTTAGGATCTCCAAGGTTTGAAATGTCATCCTGTGGTAGCCCTCTAAGTCTATCTTCGAACTCCACAAGTCTGATTGAGATTGGATTCTTCGAGAAAGAGTTATTCCCAATATCCCATGATGACCTGATTATATACTTGTTCAGTAGAGAGAACGTGTACGAAGTGCCACATGTCACCATTTCGAACTCTGGCCCTAAAAACAGCACCCAACAAACTAAAGTTCGTCCTCTTTCTGTCACTATTTACGAAATTTGAATCCAATTCTCAGATAGAAATTTATGACAATTTTCTCGAGGTCACTTGTTTGACATGGAATTCGGGAGCCTACAAAAACCCTAACTTCCTCAGATCTGTTAGGTTCCTATACCAATAGGTGTCAATTTTCATGATTGACATTGATAAGGCCTAATATGTTCAAACCTTTGGCTGGTTGCAAAGGTGTGCTATACTCCAAGAAAACAAAAAATTAAAAAATTAAAAGAGGGTATGTCCTAAAAGAAAAATCAAAGGGCAAAAAGAAGGAAATGGTCAAGAAAGAAAGAAAATGAACCCCAAATGAAAAGACCAGGAAAGTGTGCTAGTCCAAAATGTCACTACTGTTCCATTTTTGAAGAATTTCATTGGGTGCAATCAGTTGACTCTCGCCATAGCTAATGGATGGCCAAGCAGCCCAATCTTGGCCAAGTCCATATTTAAATTTACTTGTCTTAGAAATAGAGGATAAAGTCTATCCAAATAGTTCAAGCTTGGCAGAAAAGTAGGTAGGTAGAGAAGCAAAGGGTCTCAATAGCTAAATCTGAGCCCTTGGAAGAAATAAGGACAGACTTATATAGGAGGGCAGCTAAAAGAAAATAAGAGAAAGGGTTTGCTAGTTCAAATGCACCCAAAGAAAAAGGAAGAAAAAATGTTAGGAACAATAGACTGGGTAGGTAGTGTTGATGTTGCAGACGCAGGTTCATGAATAATCTTGTCTTTCAAAGGTGATCCATCTCATCACTATCATAAACACCATGGTAACTATGCGGTGACAGATCAAATGATGCATGTCTAACTTCTCCTCATTCCTCCCCCATCAATCACTCACTAACCTCCCTTCAAGGATGTTGAGATCTACTCAATACTCCTAAGAACACTCCATTTGATGAAAAGGTTTAAGAAAAATGACATTTTTCTCAAGGCAAGAAGCCACATTTCTTGTGAAAAATATTTCTTCTTTTGACTCTCCTTAAAGCCTAAGTTTCACTATACAACTTAGTGCCCATTATCATATCATTTCGAAATTTCATATTAGCACATTAACTCTAGTATATAAATCCCTTATAAATTTTTCCCATACATGTATTATATTAACCATAAAAACCCCCAAACCTTAGTATGCCCACCCAGGTTTAGTTATAAGCCATGTTATTCTATTTTCGGGAATTAAATGGTTTATTCGGAGCCATCTAATAACCCTCCCCCATGCAATGTTTTGGAGTCAATCAACCCCACATTGTTTGATTAACCAACACATAGTGCAAACTATACAGAAAACCCACCCCGGACACAAATATTAAACGTTAACTAACACTAGGTTAATTAACAGTTAATCCACCCGACGACCAATAAAAATTGCCCCGATGCAATTAACCAAGGTTAATTACCTGTCTCCCCACGCAATAAACCGTCATCATCTCAAGTCCCCGTCAATCGTTGGATTTGGGCTTTCCCATCCGACGGCCCACGTCAATATCGGAACCCCTCCAATAATCGATAGTTAGCATCCGATGAAAATAAATATTCCCGCTGTACAGAAGACGTGTGTCGCCCGCTTGATATCATCGCATCGCCTCCACCCGAAACAACCTTTGTCCCAAAAGCGATGCGGGGAATACCATATACCGCCCCCGCGGCAACCTCGATGATGTCATCCAACGACGTCACCCCCACGTCATCCCCATGTCACCACTACCACCTCAGCTCCATGTCATCTGCCACATCATCTGACACGTCATCTTCCGTACCCTGCTACACGAAAAAAAATTTACGTCATGCTGACGTCACACAAAAAGAAGCGCCAAAAAGCCCATAAAGCCAAATTTTTTGTCAAAACCCGTGAATATGTTGTTTCAGGCATTTTCTATTGGTTGCGTTTACGGAACCTATGCATGCAAATCATGATGAATTCAACCACCAGAACTCCAGTCCGCCACCCGACCAACATACTTCGGCCTTCCACGCTACAAACTGTCATCCAAACCTGCAAATTAGTCATGTGCGCATCCAAAAGCCAGGTATTTACCCGCTTTACCCTCCGAACCTATGTTTTTAAAGTTTTCTATTGTAAATAATAGTAAAGGAGCCGAATTTCATACTCAATTCCATATACAGCTTCCATACCAGTGCGCCAAGAGCACTCTATTGCCCATTTTTACCAAAAGGCTGCAAATTTCGTGTCTTGCTATAACTTTCACCCACAGAGTTGAAATTCGAACTGACTTTTCTCTGCAACTCCTGGAGAAAAAACCCAGAACTGCTATTGGGTCTATTTTGTGCCTCAAAAGACCCAAATTCCAAATTGAAAAATCCCAGATAGTTGAGCAATGGAGGCTCCAGTGGCCCTGAATGTTGCACCTCTCAATGCTCCACACAAAGAACTGGAATGGATACCTTTAGCTGATAGAGATTTCTAGATTAATGACTTAATGGGTGACAAGCCTCATCTCCAAGTAGTTTTTGAAATTAGGAATAGCTACCGCAACAATGCTGATGTCTATAGAATTTGGGAGTCCAATATGCCCATGTACTACCTCCCTTCAGTGAATGTATTCCCTGACCTCATTCACCAATGCCATGCCAATTATGAGACCATTCAAAGAGCAGTGATGGCCCCTTCTGGAAATGTCCTCTTTTACATCACCCCTGAATCCATAAACGAAATGTTGCACTTCAAGCCAACTCAACCTCTGACTCCTCTTTCCATGGGGTTTTTGCTTGACCAAGGTGCCAAACTATCCAAGTCAGAGTTAACCCGGATTGCTCAAACATTTATATGAACAGATCACCAACCCACAGAGCCTCCTCCCTATGTCCATGTCTGGTTCAATGAGGCTGGGAAGTTCATTATTGACATGATCTCTTATATCCTGGGATTTAAAACAACGGAGTATGTTGATGAGACCACATTAGTTTTGTTATCCATTGTTACTCCAGGACAGCCCCTATTGTCAAGTATGATTATGCCACCTTCATAGTTGATAAGATCCATGAGAAATTCATGAGCATAGATAGAGAGAGTGTTTAAATACACATCATACATATATCATTTGTTGTTGTACAGTCAACCAGATAGTTTTCAAATTTCCCTCAAAAAATTAGACCTCAAAGGAGAGCGAAGATTTGTAATCTTTTGGACCTTAGTCTTCCACCATGTTAATGACTCCCCTTATACTTACTGTGAATTCATTGACCTATTCATACATCCAGCCTCTTCCTTATTGGTGACAACTCCTCCTGCTAGACTCTCTGATGAAATGCAAAAAAAATTACAGCTCTCCAAAATCTACATCGTAGGTGACTGGTACTTTTACCACAATCACACTGAAATCCGAATATATGGCTGTGAACTGTGCCCCTACAAGCTACCCAAATTTGTGCCTATGAGGTTGTTTTCACTAGAGTACGTCAAGCAGTTTATCCATGCAGACATAATCCACTTCAGCAAGGCTAAAAAAAAGGCACAGCTCAAAATAAGAAATCAATTAGGCCCTTTTGTCTTCAATAAAAGGGAAGCCTAGGAAGAGGCTGATAAGATTTTAGGGGAGAAACTTAAGCTGAAACAAAGCTTTTATTGGGCACCATATGATCCCGGCCATTTTATAAGTTATAGAAAAGTTAAAAACAACCTAGCGCCATACGTTCATCACAAGATCCATGAGATTCAACAATATGCTAATCAACAAGAATGGATAGAAGGCACATTAGTTGAAGAAATTACTGGGGAAGAGAAATTGGAAAAGGCCATGAAAGGGCTTGAAAAAATGCTTTACCTAGACTCTTTTGGACAGGTATCCTTCAAACTGCTTCAGCACATAGGAGGTGATACATCTTTTGTCGGGACTTCTCAGCAGTCCACACAAAAGGACAACATAGGGTCAGCTAAGGGCAAGCAGATAATAGATTCCGAGAAGGAAGCAATGACAGACCAGCTAGATACATCAAAGGAACAAGGCCAAGGGTAAGGTCCTTCAACACAGACAAAGGTACCTGAAATCCCTATATTACAAACTCCTCTAAATGAGGAAAGAGGCAAGAAAAGAGACAAAGAGGAAAGCACACCTATAAGTGGACCAGTAGAACAGCCAAGGGAAAAGAGGCAAAGGTTAAATCCTTACTCTGAAGAGAAACTCTTGGAAGAAACAACAGGCAGCCTAAGGGGTGAAGGAAAGACTGGGCAGCAAACTCCTCCAACAATGGACACATCAGCTAGCTCATACCAGCAAGAGCTAGAGAGGCAACACAGTGTGGAAGTCTCATCTACCAGGCCACATAGGAAGCAACAAATTAAGCAAGGTGCTGACATTAAAAGAAAATTTACTGAGATAGAGGCTAAGAATGAGCCAATAAGAATTCAACTTTATGATCAATTGCTGAAGATGACCCCCACTAATCAACAAAGGTTAATGGCAGCATTTGACATTCAAGAAGGGAAAATGATCCTTAGTCACTTCAAGCCCACAGTGCAGCAGCCATAGTCAGCTGCTGATTATATCAGGACCAATCTAGAAGTTCTCTCCAAAGACATTCATCCAATGGACCAGATTGAATTGCATAAGCAAACCGGAGAAATGGTGTACTCCACCTTGGCAAACAAGGCATTATTAGCTCACAAACTACAGAATTCATTGCCCAACACCTCTACCCAATTAGAGTTGGAAAAGGCCTCTTCATTAGCCAAGGATAACAGGATCAAATCCTTGGAAGAAAACATCATTGAGCTGGGACATGATCCCAAAGATCCCAAAGGCATACAGGCATTAATAAAAAATAAGGAAGAAGACATTGCAGCCCTCAAAAAACAATTGAAGTTGCCGATTACAATGCATCCACAAACCACAGAGGTTGTGCAACAAGAAGAAGAAGAAGGCATAATGGATTTTCTAATAAAAATGAATCAAAGACTAAATGAGACAGAGCAAGAATTGGAGAAGGAATTACAGGAAAAGCAGGGGATGTTGACCTCCCAGCCACCAGAAACAGTTCCAGCAAGCACAACTGCTCCTCCTACAACTACAACAGCAGTACCTCCCACTATCCCAGCAACAGGTACATCAGACACAGATGCTTCAGTAGCAACAACAACAGCACCAGGTACCAGCATGAGCATAGAAGAGCTAATGAAGGCAATGAAAGACTTAGAGCTCCAAGTTTCAGAGCTAAAATAGGCCAAAGACAAATTGGCTAAACTAGAAGTGAGTTATGATAAATCAAAAATGACTGTGGCAGAAAGAACAAGAGAGATAAAAGCATTGGAAAACAAGGTAAAATCCTTAGAAAAGGATCTTTCTCTTCACAAACCTCTAGCAGAAATTAAAAAGATCTTATGGACTAATATTGGGCAATCCATCACTAATCAATGGAGATCAATACAAACAATCCATGAGCAAATTGACTTGATAGTACAAGCCCAAGTAGAGATTCAAAAGGCCAAGACATTATTGGGACACATGCCCGAATAGGCCAACAAGTTAATACACTTTTTAAATACCCACACCAGTGAAGAACTAACAACAATGAAAATCAGAGACAGGACAGGCACCATTCAAATAGTCAAGAGAGTTCTGACCATGAAGAACTTCATACAAAATCTGGAGAGGAAGTGCCAGGACATGCAAGTGGGGATAAATGCTTTTACAGAGAAGTTGATAGTTTGCAGGAAAAGGGTCTGCCCATTGTATTAACCAATGATCATAAACTGATGACACATAAAAACTATGCTCACAAGGTGAATACATATGTTACAAATCAAATCACAGTCTCATCAGGCACTTCAGAAGAAAGAGCACTCCCATTAGGACATAGCCTGTATGACAGTTTGGAAAATCTGTTTTATATTGAACATGAAATAAAACATCTTTTCACAATCTAGCCTGATTTCTTCATATACACTGATGCTGATGAGACTTTAAGGAAATTGAAAAGACATCAGTTACTAGGAGACCAATGGTGGCAAAGAATGTTGGAAATTTTGTAAACATATCTTTAATTTCTTTTTTATAGCTTTGGGAGGTTGAAATTTGGTATAACACGCCATAAAGAAGAAACGGCAAGGAATGAGAATCAAGCTGGAGCAACAGTGTATTAAAAACGGTCCAGGTATAGCCAAAGAAGCCGATAAAACAACGCAAGGATATCAATAGAAGATAGCTGCCAGTCTATTCATTGAACCTGAAAGTCAACATATCTGACCAACTAAAGCAGCCAACACGACATCAATTACTTCTGCATTCATTTCTCTTTGTTTCCAACATCATTTACTCCCCCTGTAAAGTAGATAGATGAAGTTATTGCTTGATATTTTCTCATTCAGATATTTTGTAAACACTTTTTGTATAAATACCTTCCAAAGTGAAGTATTCGGGGTTGGTTGGTAATATCTTCTCTGGATTGCATTGTAACTCTGACAATTCGTTCAATACAAAAGCTGTTGGATTTCATTGTGGTTGCACTATCTGAATGTGGAATTGATACTCTGGACCCTGCTACAGAATTCTTGAGTCACGTTATGGATCAATAAGTTTCTCCTCACCTATGTTTTACTGTTTATGTGTTTATCTACATCATATATGTTTCATGATCTTAATAATAGAGAAAAAGAATAGCACAGAATTTGTTTGTTTACACTCAGTGTTCAATCTTTATTATTATTAATGTTTTCCTTAGGATCAGCATAAATAGGAATTCTTAAATGCTCCTGTTTCCCTGGTTCTTGCATATTGATTTAATGTTAAGAAATTCTTAATTGCTTCTTGGTCACAATCATTCACTTTCTTTCTGTCTGCATGTTGAAGGATTCTCAACTGCCCTACAATCACAGACTCCATCCCATCTAATTCAGCTTATGAATTGTTCCATGACTGATTACCTTGCTTTGTAGTGCCTCCTTCTATCGAAAAGACCATATCTAGTGGTTCAACCTCCTAGACTCCATTGGCCCAATGGACTAAACTTCTCAAACTTGCAGCCCTATTTTACAGAACACCACCATCCAAAACTCAAAACAAAACCCTTGTACTTCATAACTAGCCTAATATACCTTAAAACAAAGCTAAATTACAAAGAAAGAGCCCTCTCTGGATGCAGATTGGCTAAAATCTGTCTAAAAGCTTGGTCTATGCTTACCTCGGTCGTATTCCCTCCTTAGAATTTTCCTAGGGAACAACCTGAGTGATAACAAGATCATATCTCCAAAAATATAGTGAACCAAGATATGAAATTTGGTCACAAGGTTCATTAAGATTTTGGATCAAAAGGGTTTAAGTTAAGCTTCTGAAGCTTCGTAAAAAAAAACTTTATAGTGAAAATTCCATGATTACCTATTGAAGCAAGAGAAATCCTAGAATCCAAAGCTCTAAACTTGCTTCAAAACAAACCTTCAAAATTGATCATAATTTTGTGCCCTAACGACACCTCAATGAAACCTTAATCTCCTTGCAAAATATCTTGTGTTAAAATCTCATGAGGGCCGAAAAGTTACAGAGATCTTCTCACAAGATAGTTCATTGAAAATGCTTACATGAGGAGGATATGAGGGTCACAATTTATAGAAATGACTTAAGCTAAGAGGGGCTTCAACAAGTGAAAGTTGGAGGTATTTTAGGAGCTTAAAAAATTATTAACTATTGACTATTTAATGACCACAACCAATGATGAGTTCGATGCCACAACTTCATGGGATTTTAGCCCACTAACCAGGTTTACTAACTTTAAACATGAATATCCCTCAAACCATGAAGAATTATGTGGTGTGCCATATATCAGCGAAAGCATCTCGATGAGTAGAATCCATCTAGAAGATCCTTAACTTAGAATAGAAAGATTTTTCAAGTCAAAATTCCCATGTAAGATTGAGGTATCCCCTGGTGTTGCTTGGATTGACATCAATGAGAACCACTAATCAATAATCTCCCCCTTTGGCATTGATGGCAACACAAGTAATCCCCCTGTGATCATGACACCTCTTCCTATTAACTTCTCTCCCCTTTTGTCATCAATGGCAAAGGGTAACTCCCCCTGACAAATTGTCATCCTGCAGACCTGTACACACCTCCACTCCCCCTTTCTTCTCAGTTAGATAAGAGAAAGATTCTAATGAGAACTTGGGAGAATCCAAATATTTTGGAAAAGACATTTAAATTCTTTACGAGGTAATGGTTTGGTAAATATGTCATCAATCAATTCCTTTGTGCCAACATATTCAAGCTTGATATTCTTTTTTGCGACCTGCTCTCTTACGAAATATATTTGATCAGAATGTGCTTTGTTTTAGAATGCATCACATAATTATTGGATATATTGATGGCACAGGTGTTATCGCAGAAGATGGGAATAGTCTCATCAAAATTGACTTGAAGATCATGCAAATTTTGCTTCATCTAGAGGACTTGAGTACAACAAGTTGTTGTCATGATATAGTCTACTTTCGTTGTGGATAACGAGATTGAAAGACTGCTTTTTACTTAACCATGAAAAAAGGAAACCACTTAGATAGAATGTTGATCCACATGTAGTCTTTTGATCATCAACACTTCCTGCCCAATCTACATTTGTATAAGCTTGGATAACTAGATCATTTCCTTTGGGATACCATAAACCATATTTTGTTGTGCCCTTAAGATATCAAAGAATTATTTTGATGAAAATAATATGAGATTCTTTTGGTGCTGCTTGGAATCTCGCTACTTGTCCAACTACCTGCATTACGTCTGGCCGAGAAGTTGTCATGTATAGAAGATTGTCAATCATAGATCTATACAACCTCTAGTCCACATCCTTTGATGAATCTTTTAAACTTAACTTGCAATCTGTTACCATTGGGGTAAGGATGGGCTTGCAATCTTCCATCTTTAATTTCTTGAGCATTTCCATGATGTACTTGGTTTCATATATAGATATTCTTTTATTCTGATAAGATATCTGAAGCCCTAAAAAGTATGTCAGCTTCCCAAGTGGAGATATTTCAAACTCACTTTTAATCTTTGTGGCAAAGTTTTTATTTAATCTGTTTTCATTTCTTCCAAATATTATATCATCCACATATACCTTGACAATTTTTAGGTTATCTTGATTCACTTTCACATAGAGATTGATGTTGGTGCTTCCTTTCTTGAATCCTTATTGATGTAGATATCTGTCAAGATGAGCATACCAAGATCTAGGAGCTTGCTTGAGACCATATAGTTCCTTCTTTAATCTGCAAATGTCATCTTCCTTGTTAGAGAGTTGAAAACCTTTGGGTTGTTCAATGTAAACTTCTTCTACCAATTCACGATTTAGAAAGGCTGAATTAACATCCATTTGGTACACCTTGATTTTTTTCGAGCATGCATAAGAGAGAAACATCCTGATAGCTTCCAATATGGCAATGGGAGAAAATGTTTCTTCAAAATAAATTCCTTCTACTTGTGCATATCCTTTGCAAACTAATATTTCCTTATTCCTAGTAACATGTCCATCCTCATTCAATTTGTTTCTGAAGACCCATTTAGTTCCACTAACATTTTTATCCTTTGGTCGTGGAACCAATTCCCAAGTGTCGTTATTCTCAATTTGATCTAGTTATTCATTCATAGCTGCTACCCAGTGTTCATCTTGACTAGCTTCTTCAAAATTGCTAGGCTCAAAAGTTGCTAAAAGAGCAAGGTGAGCATGTTGTGATAAACAAAGTTGTCAACTTCTTATGGTTCTAATTCCTTCATTTATGTTGCTGATGATTTGATTTGACGAATGATTCTTTTGACATCGTTCTTTTAAAACTTTTGGAAAATTTTCTTGTACATCTTGCTGATCATTTATTATTTCCTCTTAGTTGACTGTTGCTTCCTTATTTGATTGGTTTTGTTCTAGAAGTTCTTCTTCATCCTTCATAGGTTCTACCTTAAGCCCCTTAGAGACAATCTCATTGTTATCCTTTAGAACACAGTCTTCGTCAAAAGTAACATTTTTTCTTTCAACTATTTGTTTTTGCCTTATATTGTAGCATCTATAAGCCTTTATTTTTCATGAACAACCAACTACAATACCTTTATCAACATGGAATTGAACTTACCCAATTTTTGGTCTTCTCTTTTTATGTAGCATTTACTTCCAAATATTTGGAATTATTTGACGTTAGTTGGTCTTCCTTTCCATAGTTCCTAAGGAGTCATGTTACAATTGTTCCTGAGCAAACCTCTGTTTATAATGAATATTGTTGTATCGATTGCTTGAACCCAAAATTTATCATCTAATTTTGTGTCATTTAACACTGTTCTATCCATTGCCTATATGGTTGTGTTTTGTCTTTCAACAACTCCATTCTGTTGTGGTGTTCTAGTTGTTGAAAATTTCCTTTTTATTCCATTTTCATCATAGTATTGCTAAAATGATTTGGACGTGAATTCTCTGCCATTATCTGATCTTAGACATTTGATCTTCAAGTCAGTTTCATTTTCAACCAATTCCTTGTAGATTATGAAACATTCGAATGTCTCAGACTTTTTCTTTAAGAAACTGACATTTATCATTCTGGTGTAATCATCTATCATTAGCATAAAGTATAATTCATCATCTAAACCTTTTTTTCTCATAGGAAAACATAGATCAGTATGTATTAATTCGAATGGATGTGATTCAAAGCGTTCTTTTATCTTGAAGTCAACTTTTGTCTATTTGTTGTGCCTACAAGCTTCACATATCATATTGGTAGGTTTTGAAATTTTTGGCATATCTCTTGCTGCTTCCTTTTTTCTAATCCTGACCAAATTGTCGAAAATTTTATGTCCCATTCGTTTGTTCCATAACCAAATTTCATCTTCTTTTGCTAAAAAAACACCCTTTAGGTGCCTCATCCAAAATATATATGTCATTTGGAGCTCTACTTGCTGTAGCCACAATTTTACCAAACTTGCCTTCCCTAATTTCACATTTCTTAGAGTTGAATAGCATCATATGTCCTTGCTTGCACGTATGTCCAACACTAAGTAGATTTTGATTCATATTTTCAACCAACAACATATCCTTCGATAATGAATCCTTTCTTCCAACTATGACCATACCTTCTCCTATGACGTCTGAAGACCCGTAATTTCCAAAAGACATTGTTCCATACTCTTTTCCTTCAAGGATATGAACTTATTTTTATCTCCAGTCATATGAATTGAGCAACCACTTTCAACATACCAAATTTTTTTTTTCTTTGAGCCTTGAGAGCAAGAGCACACTTTTCAGTCTTCTTTTTCCATACTTGTTCATTCTGATTTTGCGAGAATTCCTTTGAAGAACTTCCAAGTCAGCAATCTTTAACCAGGTGTCCAAAATTGTTACATTTGTAACAATCGACATCATCTCTTAAATGATTAAATTTTTTGATATTTTGTTGAGTTCTGGAATATATATTTCTAAAAGATCTCTCGAAACTATGTTCATTCCAAACATATGTGCGACATTCTATAGCTCTATGTCCAATCCTTCCACATGAATAACAATGACCATAAAAGATAGGTTGATACCTAGGAGGAAATGTTTTTTGAGGAATTGTCTTCCATGGTTCTTCCTGTGAGTCTTGATCTCTTGATTTAGCTGGGAGATATAACTGCTTGGTAGATTTTGCATATCCATCTTATTTTGTTGTCATAGAAAGACTTGACTCCTTTTCAGATTTTTCTTTGTAACCAAGACCAATATTGTCACTGCATGATCATTGATTGTTGATGAGTTCTTCCAATGCCTTTGAGTTGTTGCCATATTTTTGAATATTTTTTCCATTTTTTACTTCCTTTCATAGAGAAACTATTTCAGCTTCCAATGCTTCTCTTTCCTTTAATTCTTTCCTGAGCGATTCTTCAATTTGTTTGTATTCTTCAACCTTGATTTTAATATTTAGGACATGTTCCCTTTATGTCTTTAATTTGTCTTCAAGAGTGTTGATGTGCTTCTTCTCAGCCTTGAGCTCCTTGATAACCCTGATCACTTAATTTTGAAATTCAACCTTAGTCATCTCTTCTTCTTCATCTCCTTCTTCAGCAAATGCCTCTTACTTATTGTGTTTGGCCATAAACAATACTCTTTTGTTGCTTTCTTCTTTGTTATCACTATCTTCATTGGATGAGGAGCTATCTTCTTTGGAGAAGAAACTCTTCTTAAACCATTTATTCTTTCCTTGCTTGTTGAACTTCACAGGACCTTTTTTTCCTTTCCTTTCGTAACAACCTCATTTTCGTGAGGACATTTGGCTGCAAAATGCCCAACCTCACTGCAATCAAAACATATTAATGGAAGTTTACCTTTGAATTTTCCCATACATTTTCTCATTTTCCGCATGAAGTAGGTAAATTATTTATCTAAAAATTCTTCATCTTCTTCCTTTTCTTCATCCTTACAAATGCAAGGTTTTGCTTTCAGAGTCGGCTTGTCCTTACAAGTCTTCTTGGATGCGGAAAATGTTGTTTCTAAGTGATATATGGCATCCTCTTCTTCAATCCTCATTTCATGTGTCGTAAGAATTCCATGCAATTAATCTATGTTGATATTGGTCGGATTCAATCTATCTTCCAAGATAGATACCTTTGGGTTGAATCTTGCTGGCAAGGTTCTGAGGATCTTTCGAACAACAATTTTTGTGTCAAAAGGCTCTCCGAAATATTCCAATGTATTTGTTGTTTCATCAACACACTGAAAGTATGCAGCAATACCTTCATATTCCTTCATTCTGAGATGCTCAAAATTTTGCCTAAAAAATTGAAGATTTTGCTTTTTTCACCTATGAGTCACCTACATATATATTCTCAAGCTTGCCACATGCCTCTTTAGCAGTTTTGCAAATCAATACCTTAAGATATACAGATTCGATAATCCCATTCATAATAATATCTTTAGCCTTTGCATCATATACCATATTTTTATTACCTTGTTCATCCAAGGTCGATGTGAAGCCTTTTTCAACAATTTCCCGTACTTCATACACTTGTGCCAGCAAATGAACTTGCATTCTTCTACTCCGAAGTGCATAGTTATTTCCATTGAACAAGGGAACTATATTCTTGGTATATTCCATGATCTCCTTACAGTTTTTAGACTGTTATTGAAGGAACCAAGCTCTAATTCCAATTGTTGGAAATACTGGGGGGGGTTGAATCAGTATTCCTTAGCAATTAGCACTTTAAAATATTTTCAAATCATTATTTAATCTTCAATTATTATTATGTTTATCTTGTAACAACAGTAAACAAAAGAACACAATAGGCATAAAAAAAATTAGGTGGAAAACCCCCTCCTGGTTAAAAACCATCGAACGTTTTTCTAATAAATTCTTTAATCTTCAACCCTGACTGAAATGAAAGTTACAACTTCCTAGAATTATAGAAAAACATTCTTCTAAATCTCCCACTAAAAGGATGCCCCAACGCCCTGTTTTCTTTAGTATTCAACTGAATGGATGCCCCTACATCCTATACCAACCTACCACCCTGAAGTGTTCACAGGCTTCAACCTGCAGGCAACTTCATGCACTTGCCTAGCACCTCCTTGCCACCCTATAATGATCAGAAGTGAGACAAGAGTGTGGAATCCCGTACAAGGGACACTGATCCACGATACGATATGAGTTACAATAATTTTCTTATACTTTACCGAACACCCAATCACATTATGACCAGCAACCCAACAATGAAATCATCCAACAATAACTCCTATACCTCCCAACAATTCCTCTTCAACTCTAGGCAGATTGGCTTTTTACAATAATGGCTATTTTACAATTTTACAATGATGATCTTTTATAATACTGACTCTTGACAAGAACTTACACTTGAATTGACATGACTTCTTGGATAACTTGCAGTTGTTGAGGTATTGTCATGCTTGCTTCAAGTAATGGTACTTTGGAGCTACATATCCTTCTAGTATGTGTCTGAGTTGTCCCCCTTCCTACACATGCATTAATGAACAAGAACCAAACAAATACACAAACAAAATACTTACATTGTCCTGCAAAAACACATGTCAGAGATGATATTCAAAATACAAATGCAAACACTAATCATACATACCTTGTTGTAGCATACTTACCCTTAACTGTTGATGTGTGGTCCTTACTGTAGTGATCCTTCTTCTTGCCTTTCAGGATCTCTATATTGAATCTGTTGTATCTATGTAATTTTGGATCTCCTAAAATTTCTTCTTGTGATAGCCCTCTAAGTCCTCTTCCAAACCCCATAGGTCTTATCGAGTTTGGATTCTTCAAGAAAGGTTTATTCCTAATCTCCCATGATGATCTGACTATAGACTCGTTCAGTAGAGAGAACTTGTACGAAGTGCCATGAGTAACTATTTTGACTTTCGGCCCTTAAACGATACCAAACAAACTACACTCCATCCTATTTCTACCACTATTTATGAAATTTGAATCCAATACTCAGAGAAAAATTATGATGATTTTCTTGAGATCACCTATTTGACATTGAATTCGGGAGCCTACAAAAACCCCAACTTCCTCATATCATATCTCCGAAAATATAGCGAATCAAGATCTTAAATCTGGTCAAGAGGTTCATCAAGATTTCGGGTCAAATGGGTTTTAATTTCAACATCTGAAGCCTCGTAGAAAAAATTATAGCGAAAATTCCACGATGACCTGTTTGAAGTAGTGAAATCCTAGAATCCAGGGCTCTAAACTTGCTTCAAAACAGACCTTCAAACTTGATCATAATTTTGTGCCCTAACCAGAGCTCAATGAAACCTTAAACTACTGCAATAGATCCTACGTTAGAAGCTCATGTGGGCCAAAAAATTACAGAGGTCTTCTCACAAGATAGTTCGGTTAAAGTGCTTACATTGAGGAGGATATGAGGATCACAATTTATACAAATGACTTGAGTTGAGAGGGGCTTCAACAAGTCGAAATTGGAGGGATTTTAAAATCTTAAAACATTAATATATATTATTGACTATTAAATGAACTCAACCAATGATGAGTGCCATGCCACAACCCCATGGGGTTTTAGCCCACTAACTGGGGTTACTAACTTCAAACACAAATATCTCTCAAATTGTGAAGAATTACATGGCTTTCCATATATCAACAGAAACATATCGATGAGTAGAATCCATATAGAATATCCTTGAATTAGAATAGAAATATCTGTCAAGTCAAGATTCCCATGCAAGATCGAGGTAGCCCATGGTGTTACTTGGGTTGACATCAATGATAACCATTGATCAACATATTATGAAGTTGCATTGCAAGTTATATGATAGATTATTAAAGTTCAAGAGGGTTTTTACATGTTCTTATATTTTAACTCATCATTGATGATATGATCTTCTTAATTATAATGTGAATAAGCTCAACTCTTTAATGATAATATGGACTCTTTGATGATATGGATTCTTTGATGACATGGACTACTTGATGACGATATGGATTCCTTGACGATGATGATGTGAACAAGATTAAATCCTTGATAAGTGGAACGAGGTTGATTGGACCTAATAAGACTAAGATTAAGAGGGAGCTGACACACTCTCAAGAGATAAGTATTATCTTGATTATTTCTATTATTGTTTCATTGTGAGTCTCTTGTATCACCTAGTTGCACTTGTTCTTCCATGGCCTCCTAGAGAGGATTGCTGGTACATGATGTAGAAATTTGATAGAAATCACAATTCTTCGAGATTTCAAACTGAAAAACAAGAGACACAATTCTACTCTATTGATTTGCATAATGGAAATCACAATTTAGAACAACATGCATAGACATGCAATAATAAAAACCACAAATGCAGAGTGATTTCTGGGGGAACCCAACTAGGAAAAACCCCGCAAGTCTCTTTGCATTAATTAGTTTAATAGAGAAATTGTTACAATTGCTTGCTACATATCTTAGCACAACCTGCAAAAGAATAATGTTTCTCTTTATTGAATGACAAACTTTGGCCAATGCTTAGCCAATTATTTTCTAATCTAGCCTCCTATTTCCTTGCGCAATTCCCAAGGATTGATCTCCTGACTCATGCAATAAATGTACACTCAAACTAGTATACAACTCATGTTACACTACATTTTCATCTCCACTTCAGTTGAGGAATTCGAATTTCATGCATGTATTAGCTATTTTTGGTTGATTGATCAGTTAACTGATAGATATCTAAGTTAGATTGTTGCCCCACTACATAACCAACCTTTAACTGAATCTATCTGTAATTAGAGGTCAGTTAACTGAATGCAACTGAAAATAATTGAACCAAATTGCTAAAATTTAGCAATCACACATGGATAACTAAACTCCAAGCCCTCTAACTCAAATTTAATGAGCTAATTAAGATACAAGAGCCATATCCCACTCATCAAATACCTCCAATTTGTCTTGTTGATGTGGAAATTCAATTTACTCAATTTGACTAAGGCTAAAGTCAAATTGAGCCTTTCTTGCTACATTTTTTTAACACTCCCTCTTAGCAAGAAATGTGTTTTTCACTACCCCTATCCTACACCTATGGAATTCAAATTTACCTCTTGACAATATCTTTTTTAAGATGTCAACATCTTGATCCTCAATTGGAATGTTCTGTAGCAACATAACTCTCCTATACACAATCCCGCAAATTATGATACTAGATTATCATAAAGCTTAATGCAACTCTGATTATCACAAAATATCATTGTCAGCTCCATCTCTTGAATGAAAAAATCCATAAGTTTTTTCCTTGTCCATATCACCTCATATTCTGCTTGACTTGCAACCATGTATTCAGCCTCTGTTGAGCTGAGTGTCGCAGACCTATGATTCTAGTTGTACCAGGAAATAGTTGTGGACCCAACACTCAAGATAAAACCTGAAATATTTTTCTTGATTTATGGAATCCCTACCCAATCAGTGTTTGTGAAGACTTGGAATTTCACTCCCTCTGTCCTCTTGTACCATAATCCATATTCGTTAGTGCCTCTGAAGTACCGTAACACATGCTTTGTTACCTTCCAATACAGTGTGGTAGGTCTTATCATAGCTTGACTAAGCTTGTTTACTTCATAGCATATGTTGGGTCTTGTTTTCACAAGATACATCAAATACCCCACAAGTTATCTGTAAATGATATAATCAACCTCTTCACCTAAAGTGGCATTCTCCTTCCTCCAGTTTGTAGTTAGAGGTGTTTCGATGAGATTACAATTCTCCATGTGAAATTTTGAATTATTTCATAGGCATACTTCCCCTTAGACAAAATCAATTCACCATTACCTACTTCTAGCTCAAGGAAGTGATGCATTAAGCCCATTTCTTTCATCTCAAATTCCCTTGCAATATCCTCTTTGCAAGAATGGATTAACTACTCATCGCCTATCAATATTAAATCATCAACATACAAAACAAGAATAAGCAACTTACGACCTACCATAATGTGATAGAGGTTCGGATACGCTTCACTTTTGGTGAAGCCCAATCCACTAAGATAAGTATTGATCGGAGTGTACCATGCTCGAGGCGCCTGTTTGAGACCATAGAATGCCCTCCTAAGTCTTCACACAAGGGACTCTTGATCATATGTCTCAATTCATTCTCGATGCTCAATGTAAATTTCCTCCTCAACATCATCATTGAGAAAGGAATTCTTCACATCCATCTGGTGTATTTTCCACCCCTTCTACACAGCCAATGTTAGAATGGATTCAATTGAATAATATCTTGCAACTAGTGCATTTCCTCATAGTCCACTCCCTCTACCTAAGAGAATCCTTTGGCCACAAATCTAGCCTTGTACTTCTCAATGCTCCCATCAACTGAATCCTTCACTTTGTAGATCCATCTAGAACGAACCACTGATTTCCCTTCTAGTCTTGGCACCACCTCTCAAACATTTTTCTTCGTGGTGGATTCATATTATTCCATCGTGGCATCAACCCAAACAGGTTGAGAAACTCCTTCCTCAAATGAAGAATGATTTGTCTCGATGAGATATGTCATGAGAGCCATGTAACCAGTGCACTTGTTAGGTGACCTCCTCTTCTTGTGCTATGGTGTAGGGGCTCCCACATTCTCCCTAGCATCCTACAATAATCTATCAACTTCTTTGGCTCTCTTTTTCCCCTCTCTAGAAGATTCTAGTTGAGTGGGTGCCTCCACTCTACTTCCTGTCTAATCCACTGCATGTGGCTGCTCCATAACCTCTTGAAGCTCATATTGAGGCTCTTACTCTAGTGGGATAATCAGCTCTCATTCCAAAGATAATATCATAGCCTTCTCCTCATCGAACTTGACATCTATCCTCACAATTGTCATCCTCAATGAAGGTAAATACACTTGGTAATTGTTTGGAGTTTCGGTGTACCCTACAAAAACTTCCAACTCTATTGTAGGCTCAAGTTTCTTCCTCAAATACTTGGATACATGGCAATAAACTGAAGCTCCAAAAATTCTAAAATGGGACACATTAGGCTTTCTCCCAAAGAAAGCTTCCTATGGTGTGATCATGCCAACTATTCTATGAGAACTCTGGTTCTATAAGTAGACTACTATGTTGCATGCTTTGTGCCATAAATGTAATGGTATCCCCTGATCATGCAACATTTCCTTTGCTACTCTCATTATTCTCTTGTTCTTGCTCTCAACTACCCCATTATGTTGTGGGTTATGGGGTGTTATCATCTCTCTTTTAATACCTTCTTTTGCACATAAATATTTGAAGGCATGTGAAATAGATTCACCTCCATTGTCTCTCATGAGAGCCTTCACCATCTTCCCAGTCTCCTTCTCAACCAATGCCTTAAATTCATCAAATTTTGAGAAAACTTCATCCTTCTTCCGCATGAAGAAGATCTATCATTTTCTAGAGAAAACATCAATAAAATTAACATAGTACTTATGATTTGTTGTGGAAGTTGTAGAAAAGGGTCCACAAACATCATAATGGACTCGTTCCATGATTGTATCTACTCTGTTATCTCAGTCATGGAAAGTGGATTTGACATATTTCTCTAATGTGCATCCCTTGTAAATATTATATTGGTCAAGGGAACCTTTAGGGAGATCATTGGTAATTTTTTGTATGATTTTTAAGGCATCATGGTGTATATGACCCAATCTCTTATGCCAAAGTCCTCCAACATCTCGACTCTGCACTTTTCCAACCTTATGGATCAATGCAGTGAAATCTCCCACCTCATGTTTGTATAGGTTCTTCACTCGAACCCTGATCTACTTCACTTTCCTAATAGCTATGTGTCTTAGAAAATATTTCCCTTTACTGAAAATAACATCTTAGCCTCTATCCTCCAATATTGCTATGGATATCAAGTTCTTATTCGGCCCACGTATGAACATAACATCCTTCAGGTGAATAGGAGAGTATTTCTCCCTCTCAAAGATAATAGCACCAATTCCTATAGTGTTATAGACATTTTTGGGCACTGCAACCCCAACCATAAGCGTCCATATACTGAGGGCTCCTAAGTCCCTAAAAGTGTTGCTTCACTGCCTAAAGGAACAAGGTCAGCTGATTACATCATCTCGCAAAAGTTCTCCAATAAAACCTGCTCAGAAATGGTCAAAACTGGACCATACTAAATACCCAGTGCAAAGGGTGCGATGCATATCACCTTCCCAGTGTACAGGGTGCAATGCATACTAAATGGCCCCTCTGTAGGGTGTGATGGTCGGGAATGGACAAATGGCAGGGGCAATTTGTGAGGTGGAAGATAATGGAATCTTCCAGAAGCTTCCCCTATGACACTTGCCTCTTTGTTTTCGACCAGGGATGAGTAAGAGATCATCATTCTCCAAGTGGAATCAGGAACTACCAGAGAGAGGACACTAATCAAGACCCCAGAAGATGACTCACCTCCCTACAATCATCTATATATGGATCCCTCATCACAAAGATCCATAGGCTGGAATTTTGTATCTTATAGAGAAATGTTGTTGGTTTTCTGGTGTATATTCGTAGTGTTGGGTGATCTAAGCTTTACTTGAGGTGAAGAAGGGCTTTCTTGCTGGAGGATGATGTTGGGTCAGAACATATGGTTGTAATCCTCTTGCTACTTTTCATCTTAATAAAGCTATTCAAGTTTTCCTCCATATTCTTGTATGTTTACTTATATATGCATTTGTATGGTTAACACAAATCTGGTCCTGTGTTATTGAATATAGATCTCTGTTCTTCGATAGTAGTATGTTGCTTTGATTCCACAGGTGCTCTTTGAAGCTGGGTAGATGAAGAAGAAGTGGAAAAGATTTATCAGGAAGGAGAGGAATCAAACAAGGAAATCAAGCGCAAGACTAAGGTTGGTCTCCCTTGTTCCACTCTTATCTATTTTCATAAAGGAAAACGAAAGTAGATGTTACTTGTTTTTTTCTAAGATAGCTACCAGTCTTAGTGGGAATAGCAACTCCGAGTGGACACTATTCCCAGTAACAAAATGGAGACCATACTGGGGAACGACTAGATTGTTTGTTAGCCTATCTTTGTTTCTTTTATAAACTTACAGACAAAGCCTGAAACCAAGCCAGCTAGCCTTCGAAATGCATTTGTTATACAAATGCAAAGTAGATCAATGCTGCTTCAGTCTATCTCCAGGTTTTGTTTATGAATTAAACAATCGATCTGCAAACATTCTGATTGCCCTAAGTGGTGGCTCTAGTAACCTCCTTAGATCAACCACTGTGATTTACATATATTGAACATCACTTACTCGGCCTAAATCCCTAAACTGAATTGCAAATTGTGAGTAAAAACTCGTTTAAAGTCTCACACTGGTACCATCGCACCCTGCCTTCAAGGTAGTCTGTATGCATCGCACTTCCCGTGTGCAGTAGGTGCGCTGCATACTGAATTCACTGTGTGATAGGTGCAATGGTCAGGGAAGGTTAACTTTACCTTCAAACTTTAGTTTTTCCTCACTATTTTCAGTTCTATTCAGGAGTTTTGATGTCTGTGGTCAGTATATCTTTGTGAAAACCCCCTTCTCTTACATCATTCCGCCTCTATTGTGCAAATAACTGTAAGTGTTTTTATGTATTGTGCGCCATTTTCAGTTCTCTTTTGTAAAGAAGTAGCATAGTAAAACTATCGTTTCTTGATCTGAAAGTGTCATAGTTGTCGTTTTCAGTTTTATAAGGCAATCCCATTTTTCTTGATAGTCAATTATACAGTTACTCTTGTATATGATTTGAATTAGTAGTTTTTAAAGTGTCGAAAAGCAATTTTCATTTCAAAATCGTAAAGTGTCTCTCTTACCTTCACTTCATTTTGAAAAGAAATTTGTTGAGTATTGTCGCATTGAAAATAATTCAGATTTGCACTTTGCTTTCTTATCATCATTTATACATTAAGAAGGCTGAAAACAAATACATGCATGTGCATTTGCATTTAGACTGCTTGGTTTGATTTAGGACGGTGCATTTAGTGTGTGCTCTATGCTCTTTGTTGAAATATTCTCAACTTTCTTTCCTTAGTAGCTAGGATTTTCATTGCCAAAAGAAGATTAAATAGTTGTTTATCATCTTAGACTGCATTTTAGGAATTGTATACACATCATGTGGTGAACCTGAAAGGCAAATTTTTAAACAATATCAACCTAAAATAAATTTAATGAATCTAACAACGCTTTGAAACCTAACGCACAACATCTAGAGGTCTAGGCTAGAGACATATTCCAGCGTCATAAAACCTGGCAATTGTTGTTTTCATTGTTGGTTGGGTGATTCCTCCACTCTGAGACGGAAAGTGCCAGTACGGACTTGTGCTCCCACATACCGTCGAGTATATATTAGGAGACCACAATAGGCTGCATCCTTTATCCTTAGGAAGCTGTGTCTGTCGCCCTATCGATCGCAATGCACTGAACACAGCATTTGGGAAGATTGACTGTCGTACCGTAAAAAGTATTCTATAGTTTTGCGATTGGTTTGGTAATCCCCTCTACCTAGATTTCCAGAGTAGTCCATTTTTCTCCTTTTCAGACTCCTTAAAAGAAAAGGTCCATCTGAGCACTTGTCACTTTAGGCTCACTAAAAATCGAAGGCGACTAGATTCTCGACTCTTTAAAATTGAAAAAACAAGTTGTGTCAAAGCGTCTAAAATTTATTTTAATCAGAATAACATCACAAATTCCCTCGTTGGTCTTTCGGTTGAGAAAAATGGAGTCTACCAACCAAGGGTTTCCCCTTGGAGGAAATCCTAGTCCCTTGTCATCTTGGGGAGATGTTGGTGCACCCCATATGGCCTCATTGTCACTTCCAGGGTTGATGATTGGTTTGCCCATTTGTCTCTTCTCTACCTCTGTTGTTTAGAATACCATAATTCCTGAACAGTCAAGTCAGCAACTAGATGATACTAGAGTTTCCCACCAACCTTCTACTTCATCTGATTCTCCCTCTCCTCCTTCCTCTTTGCTTGATAAAGCTGGTAAAGCTAAAAATCAAGTAACCGAGAAGAAGAAGAAGAAGAAAGAGAAAAAGGAAAAGAAGAAAAAGGAACCAAAATCGAAAGGGGGCAACCAAGCATCATCTAGTGAAATCCTCACACTGCACCGTCTAAACCTAAATCTCCTTATTTCATTTGCAATGGAGACCACTATCACCAAGATTGTCCCTGCATCCCTCAGATCTTAAGGGACTGGTCTCCTCGTTTGCACAATCTGGTGTCGTCAACCTCTGATGATCATGTTGAAAGCACACCACCAACCAGTGAAAGTGAAGTATCTGGACAGAAAAGGAATCCTAGATTTCCTTGTAAATTGTGTGAAGGAAATCACGTTGTCCACCGTTGTCCCTTCCTTGATGAAGCTAAAAGAGTTTTGGATGATCATCCTGCTTCACCGCTACGGCTCCCTCCTGGATATAAAAAACTCTTGCCAAGTCCACCAATGGTTGAAAATCTGGCTGGCCTGCCATTATGGTTGGCTGAAGCATCTATCATTAAAAATGAACCCTCTGAATCCATACCAGATGAAAGTCAAAAATTCGAGGTGGCAGTTGATCCGGTCTTGCCTTTAAAGTGTTCATTTTCGAATGATATCGCCACTGAAGAGAAAGAGAACAAAACCGTTCAAATTCTTTTCGTAAACACAAAATTTGATGAACTTGGGGGCAGTCTACCTGTTCCTTTATCGCAGGAAAGAAGTTCATCAGAGTCATATCCGGCCGTCTATTCGGTCCCACCTCCAAGCAACCTAGTCGTTTCCTTTGACTAGAATCTACTAGGCAGACCCCGTTTACCAGCTGTGTACCATTTTGAATCATTGTACAAGCTTACAGAATGGTCATGGCTGGTACCATCATCAATGAAGAGGCTTCTGTGAGTATCCTTTCCTCAACTTCTTGGAAAGCACTTGGTTCGCCATCGCTTTTGCCTGAGATGAGAAATCTGACAGCCTTTGACAAGAAACAGTCGACCATTAGGGATCCTTCCAAATGTGCCCATTACTTTGAGAAGGAAAACCGTTCACATGAACGTGATAGTAGTTCAAGGACCCCTGGATTATAATCTACTCCTTAGATGCGACTATATTTATTGCATGGGAGCCATCGTCTCCTCACTCTTTAGAGTAATGTGTTTTCCGCACGAAGGCAGAATGGTCAAGCTCGTAGACCAAATGTCATTCCCCTGTTCACACGTAGCAAATAGTCAAAGGCCATCCCTAAATGGTCTTTTCACGCAAGAAATGTCTCATCAATCTCCAGTCCGTCCACTTGATGAGCGCGAATGACTCAGGAGGCTATGACTGAAACCTAAGGGGCATGCACCCTGGTCTGTTTCGGCAGGAAAACCTTGGGTATAGAGTAGGTTTCTGCGGAGGATATATGACTAGTCTGACACACCCGTCCTCACAGGAAAATGGGATTAGGCTAGAATAAGATACCTTCGTCAAAGTTATGTGAGTGGAGCAACTCTGTGCCACTCACCTTTGTCTATTTCGGTAGACATCGCCAAGGAAGAATTTTATCTGCTATGCGGATGGAACTTTCATGGTAACCTGGGAATTTTTCACTATACTTGGGGGCATGCAAACCTTTCCGCATGCAAGCGAAGAGCGACCATTTATTTTTAAAATTTGTAGGACCTCTGACCCTTTAAACCCGTAAGGTTGGTCGTTTCCTAGCTTGCACAAAGAAAGGATCTAGGGCAAAGCTTACAAAAGGTGCAAGCTCCTAAAAAATGGCATCTTGAATGAGACATCCTTATTATACGACTAGCGAGCAGTGTTACCGCAGGGTTCAAGCTCACTTAAAATAAACTAGCCACGATCAGTTTTAACGCATAGTTCAAGCTCGTTAAAAAATAAACATAAGCCATGAGCAAATGTTTCCCCCCAGAGTTCAAGCTCATTAAAAAATGAATTGGTAAATAACCATTGTGAATGCCTTATTGCTAGCTTTTGAGCCTTGGTCGTGTTCTCATCATCACCTCCACTCTGTTTTTTAGCTGATCATTCACCTCCATTTGATTTTTTACCCTTTCAAGGGACATCTGCAAAGAGTGATTCTATTAGCCATCCTTGTGACACTGCCATGATTAGAAAATTCCAAACCTTACCTGGAATTAGCTGCTACCCGAAATCACCACTCGTTCCTCGAAAACGAGTCTCCTTTAAGCTCTTTTCAACTGACTCGTAAAATATGAAAAGATTGCCGAGAGATTAGCCTATCTGACTCATTAAAGTCATTGGAAGTGCTATCCCTCCTCTATATTTTAATCTTTTTGGACCTGAGGGATTATTACACAAAATGATCGAGCGCTTGTCTTGTTCGGCTCGTTAAAACTATCGAAAATTCATCCCTTTTGTATTATTTTACACTTTTTCGGACTTAAGGGATCATATGACGAAAAATAATCTTTGGAGTCTCCTTTCTGTCCCTCTCAGACTCTCTAAAATTGAAAAGGACCGAGTTATCTTTGTCGTTAAACTCGCTAAAACCGAATAGCAACAAACTCATCCAAATGGACAAGAACGAGTTTCACTGTCGCTAGGCTCGCTAAAATATAGCAACAAGCTCGCCCGAAGGGCGGATTATAGAACAATGTTATCCTCCTCAAGCTTGACAAAAATAAAGAGGTACTGGTCAACAATGACTGGGGAAAATTGGGAAAAAAACTTGGAAAATATTTATTGGTAGCAAGTCGCTCTTGAACATGACACTTTTTTTCTACATCCAAGCCGGGTTGGGTTGTTCCGTTCACTGGTCATATCACCATTGGCCCGTCACACCATCCATCTCTGGGGTGAACGCTACCAATCCATCATCAGTGTCGCTGATATGTTCAAGAGAAGTCATTTAGACAATTCGCCTGTGTCTCACCCACTGCAATACATTCATGCTCCATTCTTTTCATGACTGCCACCCTGTACATTGTATCATCAGATCGTTTTCACCTCCAAAATCATTTGCTTTGTTTCGTGTCGTAGATGTTGGATTCATTAAGGCCCTCCTACGATGGGTCGCTTCTTGTCGACATCAGCTCATTATCGAAGAAGTTGACCTAGGGACAACCCTTTCATTACTTTGAAGCTTGCATGCCTCAATGGCAAGTTTCTCACTTTCGGCGACAGGTTTACATTAATGGCCTTCGACTGAGAGATTTTGCGTGTGTTCGACACCAAGTCCTTTTTCACACCACGTGAATTGTATTGTAGTACCTTGAGGGTCATTTTCGTTATTGGTGATTCCTCTCGTGCCTGTTAACAACTTACATCATTGGCTGGTAATCAGGCGATGTCTTTCCATGTTCGACTCCAGAACATTTTTTCACATGGATCGACTTGTACTCTGAGTGAAGATTGAATGAGTTTTGAAGACCCTGGATCTAGTTTCATCCATTCGGGCTGCGATATATTTAGGAATATAAAGACATCAAATGTACATCATTGTCGAAAAGATGATCATCCAAATCAAAGGATGATGAGTCTGAATCGTCAGTCTGCCACACAAACGAGTGTTTGTCCTATGTACATGAAAATGAATTTATAAAGCTGAGCATGGGAATGCCCGCCTCAGCTAGATCATAAAAAAAAAAATTTCAAGATAATGTATTGTATTGTATCTTATTACAGGTCACCTCCCAGCTCGAATAAATTCGGACCCTCATGGTAAAGCATTTCACCCAACATCAAAAGATTAACTACCTCATGCTTTAGGGGCCAACTGTTATAGACATTTTTGGGCACTTCAACCCCAATCATAAATGTCCATAAATTGAGGGCTCATAAGTCCCTAAAAGTGTTGCTTCACTGCCTAAAGGAACAAGGTCAGCTTATTACATCCTCTCCTAGAAGTTCTCCGCTAAAAACTGCTCAGAAATGGTCAAAACTGGACCATACTGAATACCTAGTGCAGAGGGTGCGATGCATATCACCTTCCCAGTGTAAAGGGTGCGATGCATATTGAACGACCCCTCTGTAGGGTGTGATGGTCAGGAATGGACAAATGGCAGGGACAATTTGCGAGGTGGAAGATCATGGAATCTTCCAGAAGCTTCCCCTCTAACACTTGCCTCTCTATTTTCGACCAGGGATGAGTAATAGATCATCAGTCTCCAAGTGGAATCAAGAACTATTAGAGAGAGGACACTAATCAAGACCCCATAAGATGACTCACCCCCCTACAATCATCTATATATGGATCCCTCATCACAGAGATCCAAAGGCTGGACTCTTGTATCTTGTAGAGAAGTGTTGTTGGTATTCTGGTGTAACTTCATAGTGTTGGGTGATCTAAGTTTTACTTGAGGTGAAGAAGGGCTTTCTTGTTGGAGGATGATGTTGGGTCAAAACATATGGTTTTAATCCTCTTGCTACTCTTGATCTTAATAAAGCTACTCAAGTTTTCCTCCATATTCTTGTATGTTTCATTATATATGCATTTGTATGGTTAACACATGTTTGGTCCTGTGTTATTTATGAATATAGATCTCTGTTCTTCGATAGCAGTATGTCGCTTTGATTCCACAAATGCTCTTTGAAGCTGGGCAGACGAAGAATAAGCGGCAAAGTTCTATCCGAAAGGAGAGGAATCAAACAAGGAAACCAAGCACAAGACTAAGGTTGGTGTCCTTTGTTCCACCCTTATCTATTTTCATAAAGGAAAGTGAAAGTAGACTTTACTTGTTTGTTTCTAAGATAGCTACCAGTCTTAGTGGGAATAGCAGCTCCGAGTGGACACTATTCCCGGTAACAAGGAGAGATTCTTTTTCTCCTTTATCTTGTTTGGAATTTGATGAATCTTCATCTCTGCCTTTCTTAAATTCTCTATACATTTCCTCTACCATGGCTCTCATGGTCAAGAAACTGTCCATGAACTGAGGGTCTGATTTCAAGGGAATTTCTTCTGACATTTTCCCCCTAGTATATACTCTACCAATTTCTGGATTAAATGTAGCCAATTCTCCTCCTCCTAGTTCAAGCTTTGAACTAGTTAGCATTCAACAAAAGAATCCAGCACAAGCTTGTCTAACCTCAGGAACATAGAGCTCTGATACCACTTGATCTGAAATTGATTTAAGACAAAGAATAAGGTATTGCAAACTCATGTGCATGAATGTGCCTATATTATTTTGTGCAACGGATCAAAAAGATTATGAAATACACAGGAAATGAAGCAGTTAAAGAAAACACAACAGTCAACACATATAAACACAACAAGTTTAATAAGGATCTCACCCAATACTCTTGGGATATGTCTCCTGGTCCAACCTTCAGTGGTCGCCTCTTTATTATTTTTTCAAAGAAGAGTTTTTACGATAGCGAGCTCAATTTGAGTCTCACACAATAGATATAAATTAGCAAGACTATACTTGGATCCCCCAAGTCTCTGGAGTACACAAACTTTCTTTACTGAATCTTTACCTCTATTGGTAACAATGGTACGAGTCCAACCTGAGACTCAATACATGATATTAATATATAGAGGAGTTCACTTGAACCTCTCAAGCCTTCTCTGGAGTACAAAGACTCTTTGGCTCTCTCTGGCTATGTCTTAACTCTGGCTCGATGTTGCCTTTACTTCTGCAGGTCAGCTCAGCTTCCTCTTTCTGCTCTCTGCTCTTAGCGTTATTAACTTGCCTCATTCTTTCTCTGTCAGTTCATGACTTTAAAGCCAATCTGCTTTCTGTCTGTTTGTTTCCGCTTCCCAGCTTTCTGATTCCCCTACCTCTGTCTGTTTGAACCCCTCTAATTTGTGTAATCATCATTGTATAATGCCTCACAAGGAGGTGGCCACCTATTTCATAACAAACTGAGTGTTATTTCTCTTGCACATATTCGAAATGACTATTTATTTCGTTAACTCCAAGAATGCCCACGAAACATGATTCTGCCAACGCATTGTCCACGTCAGACTTCAAATCCTATACAACTCTACCTATTAACCTCATCAAATCTGGTCATCTATCGGATCGCATCTCTGCCATTGATCTAGGGCCTCCAAATCCTATGGTCATCATCCATATCAGGCGAGTAAGTAACATGATGTTTACCCATCCGATGTGGCATCGGGCGGAACTCGGTTGAAACCACTTACCGCTTGAAACCCTTCTGATATTCTGTCAGTTTTTTGTGGGACCCTGCTTCTGATGGAATGGATGTCATTTTGGAGACCCAACACAAAGTGTATTACAACAACAATCAAATATCTAACAAAGTGGGTTGAGGTAGAACTATTAAAATCATGCATCAAACAAGTAGTAATCAATTTTTTTTATGAGAACATAATTGCTAGGTTTTTTGAATGGCACAATAAAATTATTATTGGACAAATCCATGATAGACTATTGCAAGATATCCCCCTATAATTCTCGCATGAATGGTGTAGTCAAATCATTCAATAAAACATTAGACAATGGTTTAATTAAAATTTGTGGAATTGATCGAGATGATTAGGACAAAAAAGTACCAATAGTGTTATGGGAATATTGCACCGCTTATAAGAGATTGAATATGCACACATCTTTGAAATTGATATGTGGATTAAAAGTTGGAGTACCTTACACTATAAGATCAATGAAAAAGGAGTGTTATTTTTCCTCAAATATGAACTCACCATGGTGTCAAGTGTAATTAGTGATCTAAACTAGGACATGATTTTATATCAACCCAATGTTCGTAAACTTTGAATCACCCTACAATATGTAATAAGAATTAAGTTAGATGGATTGTCACTTCTAAGTCAAAATCATCAAATAAATTCAGGAAGCATGAAACTTGAAATGAAGTCACTCTTACTTGACTTAAGAATACTTTGGACTAGACATATATTGGGTTGTCTGACACAAATCAAAGTTCTCCACGAAATCATGTCCAAAATTCCAAGTGTTCACTCAAATGCTAAGAGGATGATCAAATGGGTTTTCAATTAAGGAGTTTGACTAATGCACTACAGCCTTCCTTGCCAGTGGAGGCAAGTGGACACTATGGTAGTATTTTATTCAAATTAGTCAATATAGACCCAATACTAGTTACAAAGATGGGAGTGCACTACAACATTCCCCATCCATGAGAGTGAAGATGAGTAATGACTCATAGTCTTCTACTCATATCTTTAATTAGTATGTACTTGAACACTAATTATATTCTAGGAAAGCAGTAAATGAAAGTAGGGAACTATGGTGTTTGAAAGGTTCAAGAAAAAAATGCAAAGTCCCAAGAGGTTGGGGCCTTCTTCTCCGAGAAAATGGGTGAATGACACTCTTGGTGCCTTGGTTACATTGACAAATTAGGTTGATTTGCAAAAAACAACTGACTTATTATAATCAACAATAAAAAATGACATTGAAATCTATAGTTGTGGGCAAAAATACAATTTAATGATTCGATGGAATTGTCACTTAGCTACTATGATATCTATGCTAGTAAAAAAAAGTAGATCAAGCCAATAAAATAAAATATATATTTAAGCTAATAAAACCTTATTCATACCAAAATATGCTAATCAAATCTAAGTATGCTCAACCAATATATAATCTGATAATTAATTTCTAATTAGAATTTAAATACCTAGGAACTAGGAACTAGTAACTAGTATAACTAGTGACTAGTACTAGTAACAGTATAAAATATGAAAATATTAGTCTAATTAATCACGATTCCACTCCAGAATCCTTTAATTACTAATGAATAATGTTATATATATTCAAACTTCAACAAGTTATGCATTCCATTGAGGCAAAATCAAACGAGTATGGTTGTTGATTCAAACTAAAAGACTAGGGCCGATCTACTATCTATTCTACCAAATAATCAACTGATAAAACTTGTGTTGGAACAACATTAAAAAATTTGAGAAATTAGGATTATAATCATAAAATAAGAAAGAAAAACATATATAAACAACAACTTAGAAACTAACTTTTAAATCTATTTACACATTATTCAATGAGCTAGTTTATAACTTGCTTGAAATATGAATGTACGCAGATGTGAGAAATAAATATAAACATGAAAATATGAAGGAAATAAATAATAAATGACAAGTATTCACCGAATATTTGCACAACAAAAGACAAAGTGCACTAACTCAAGATATGGGGGCCCTCCATGGCTCAAGCAAGCACACAAAATTAAAACCAAGAACTAGAACTTCAAATTCACTTCAATACTTGATGAAAGCAACTACCAATAGGTTTGTAAATTGATTTTAAACCCACATGTTAAAATCTGAGCCTTTTTCAAAATATAAATATATCATGTGTTTTGGTAAGTCAAGACTCTTTCCTTTATAGGAAAAAATCTAACCAAATATACACAAATCATGTTCATAATTGATTTCTAGCTATTGTAATACCAAAATTAGGTCCTAATATCTCTTCTAATAGCTCAGATTGTGGACATGATACATAAAACGCAAATTTGGGCATTTGTGTCAATCTGTTCTACATTTTAGCAGTGCAACTACCTAGATTGACCAGACATTTCAAGGCAGTTTAAGCTCGAGTGAATATGTATTTCACCATCCTAGGATACCTATGATAAAAACCCAAGTCTTCATTTTTACCCAACTTGCTTGTAAATATGATAACAAATGATGAGTTAAAAAATATGCTAAATCTACAATTCATTTTTCACAATGCATTATATTACAAGAAATTTAAAAAATAATAATAATAAAAATATCTTAGGGAAGAATTATTATGGGAAAAATATAAGAGAATATCATCATAAATTATGAAAATGGGTGTTTTTAAAGGAACACAAAGGCAGAATCCATAACAATATTTTAGTCAAAATGAGGACTAACACATCGCAAAACAAGAAATACTCCACCAACATAATAAGCTTGAAGAAGAATGACTCAATACACTCCACCATCAAGAAGTTTAGAAACAACAACATAAACCATGGCATGATAGACATATCATGTGATAAAATATACAAATAGGAGACTTGGTATTATTCTATGACAGTCAAATGGAATGAAAACTAAGGAAACTATAAACCATGTGGTTGGGATCATTTGTGGTTGAAGACCTTTGATTAACTAGAGTAGTTTGATTCAGAACACTACAAAGGAAGTTGTTCAACAATGTAGTGAACAATGGATGCCTCAAGAAATACGACCTGTAAGAAAAAAATATATATGTTTATTGGTGAAAACCTCTTTGGAGGAGGTGTCAATGGACATGAACGAGATCGAAAACCACCCCATGTTACTCTCTCACTCTCTCAATAATCAAGTGAGAAGGTGGCCAAGGGGGGCCATTATGTCCCCAGACATGATATATTTCCCCCCATCATATGGTGATGGAGGGGACTAATCAAGTATGAAAAGGTGGGAATGATGCCCCCTACTAGATGTCACATGTTTATGTAACACGTTATGGACATGTCGAGGGTAATTAGAATATTGGATTCGAAACACGCATATGGATGATTTTGGTACATAATATAATTATGCATGTTGTTATGTAGTTTCAATTTATTATGATGATTGTCTTCTTATGGAAAGAAGGGATAGATACAGTGGGAGAAAGGAAATGGTGGGTTGTCAATCTCACATAGTACTGCATATATGATTCAAATGAACTAAAATTTTGTGTTTGCATATGTGATTTCACCATACCAAAGAGTGGTTTTGGATATAATTGGGTGATGCTCACCTAAAAAACACAGGGGTTGAACAATAACAAAGTCAAAGGGACTGCGTTGTTGACGCAAGATGTAGAAATGACTAAGTGGATCATCCCCAGGGTGATCTAGAGGGATATGTGGCTCTAGATGGTCTTTGGAATGGGGAAGAGTAGTGGCACTATAGTCAAAAATACTAGATTCACTATGAGGGTTGGCGAGAATTATCTCATCAGGACCCTTAAATTCAATGCCCCCTTACCCAATCATTGTGTGGCAATGTAATGGCCACAAGGTGTATGTTGTTCAAATGCTTGGGTTCAAATTAAGGGGTTCTTGAACCAATCATCATCACGAGAGACATGGTTCACATATGCAATGTCTTATATGAGAGACATATGACAAATGGATTCAAAGTCCACCAATGTTGACACTGAAGTATCTTCAGAAGATGGATACGAAGAAACACATTCATATACTCCCAAGGAGTCTTAAGCAGTTGATCCCATGGATAATGACATGTAAAGAATGGGTACATAATTTTCCATCATTTCCACATCAAAAGGTGCAATCACAATATTGGGTTGAGTAGCCTCCTACCCTAGCGATGAAATTGTGCCAAGGGCAACAGGTAGAGAGTTTCTAGAGTCACTATGAGTGGCATCCATTTCATGAAGAACTATAAGAGCATCAATAAAATAGTAGAGATGAGGACAACGATGAGAATAATGTCCATACATATCGCATAAAGTGCAAGGGTGATCGGTGCATACTTTTTTTTCTTCTTGGACGATTCAGGTAAGGTGACTTGTATCTCAAGGACATTTGAGTTTGGCTGAATTTTGTCTTTAGAAATCACGCTCTTTAGATGAACAAGATTAGGGAAATTTTTGGTGGTATGGACGTGAACATCGAACAAAGCACATGAAAGAGTAGGCTTAGATGCTACAGATGGAGTGGATAGCACTTGGGTTGCCTTATCCTTTGCCCCCTTTTTCTGGGCTTCGCCCCCCCCTCACCACTTGCTTTCGTAACATGATTGTATTCTTGTTGAGGTTTGCAATGGAACTAAAGCAATGGTAGGGGTGGTGGGAATCAATTGAACCGATGTAAACACCACCAAAGGTTTGAGCTGATTGGGTGGAGTGTTTACAGTGGGATCAATATACCAAAATTGGATCCCCAAAGTAAATTCAGGTAAACTCAGCACAACCATCATAGGGGTGGAGACTATTCCAGGTGGCAAGAACAAGAAAGGAATTTGGCCAAATAGATGGTGTCCAGGAGGAACTCCTCCTAAATAATTATTTGAGTTGGAAGTAGCTAGTTGTTGTTGAGTTGCCTGCTCGGAAGATGAACTAGGATTTTCAGTGGCCCATGGCACTTGAAGCATGCAAACAAAGAGATAGGCTCAGTGGGAATAAACGGTTGGCCATAATATGCCTGTAGTAATGAGGAATATTTATAGACACCTCGACTAATTTCAGTCAAGGAAGGAATGGAATTGTTACCCGCCATTGAAGAAATGAGATTTTGATGTGATGTCATAGACTGAGGATCCTAGTAATTCAATTGCTTGATGGTGACTATCTTCCCATTATGAGGGAAGTTCATGGTACAAAATACGAAATAGGAGAACGCTTTTAAAGTGTACATGAAACTATGACCAAGAAAGAGGTTATAATTGAGATGGGCATTGATGACTTCAACATCAATCCTAACCTACTTTCCAGAAATGGTGATCAGACAATTTTGGTAGAGACCGATAGGTTGCGAGGGGTGATCATCGTATGCACGAAGAGTGATATTTTATGGTGAAAGGTCAGAGGATTCAATGATACATCACACATGTGGATGTTCCTTCATCAATGATACACCACTATACAACAACGTTCTTAATGAATATAAGTATCTGAAAGGAAATGGAAGGAGGAAGGCGATGATGATCCACATTGTAAATGTTGAAGACAATCATGTGATCATTTGAAGGATCTACAATGCCTAAATAAAATACTAGAGATTTTCTTTGACATGGGAATTTATGGAGCACTTCCAACGTTGACATAGCAATAGGAGATTATGCTAATTCATCTACTATGCTATAAGTGTGGATGTCTCGAGAATTGGTAGCATTTCAACATAATGTACCTTTGATCATATTTGATGGGATCTCTACCTTAGGTGGAGGGATATGTAAGGTACCATTGGGTTACAAAAGAGGCTCTATGGATATTTTTGGTTGCACATCCGTGGATGAATTTTATAGAGGTTTTTTGTACTAGCACGACCATGTTTGGAGGTTGAGTTATTTGCATTTCATCATAAGGATTTGGTAAGACCCATTCCCTAGTTGATAAGAGGGGGGAAGTGGAGGATTTTGGATGTCCTGTGTGGCCACATATCCTTGGTGAGGGAAGGGGTTCCTAAGCACTACCAGTTGTTTAAAGGGAGGTGAGGATGGAGGCATATGCTACTTCCCTCTAGAGGCAACAACTTGATATTCCATGCTTTGTGCATATGAGGGAGAAGGGGACAATGATAAGTATAGTGTCCATACATATTGCAACATGCATAAGGTTTGTTGGTTTGAAGAGCCTTGTTACGTTTGGGTTGTTCGCCTTGTTGTTGGGTTGTAGTATTGGATTGGTCACCCTTATTGGGATTAGAATAACGTGTTGAAAATAGCAACAAGAAATGCTAAAAATAGAATTTCTAAAAATAGCACTGCTATAAATAGCAATTTAGCCAGTGTTGATCTTAGCAACAATGGATGGAAAAATGGAAGTGCTAAAAATAGCATTTCAGGATGCCTTCCTATTTTAGTCAGTCCCTATACTAAAATAGTGAAGTAAAATTCGAATTTGATCTTAGCAGATGTTTGTAAATAATTAATTAATTAATCTTGAGTTAATTAGTTAAGGAAAATCAAACATGAAGTCTATGTGGGGACATGCAATAGTTTCTCCATTAATTGAGGAATTTATCCTTCAATTAAAGAGATAAGGATGAGTTGTAATATTCAGTTGTATTTAGTTGGCTCAGTTAACTGAGTCAAGTCCAATTAGATTAATTCAAACAGTTTGTTAAATTAATGTAAGTTCAGTTACTAATGCTTGCATGCATGTAACTACTACACTTCAGATAGCTGAGTATTCTCTCATAAATAACTCATGCATGTCAGTTCAGACAGAGACCCAGTTGAGATTAGATGCAGGGGTAGTGTACTATCAATTGCTAGAATATTCCCTTGTGAATATTCCTTGCATGCAAAAGGAATTATTTCCTTGAGGATTGCACAGTTACTTCTTTAGGTTTAGCGAGTGTGATGAGGCCAATTCACACATGTGACATCATTAGACCCCAAGAAAAACTGCACAAGGAAATAGAAGGCTTGGAGTTCTCGAGGAGGACATATACTATGTCTATTCAGTCTGTGAGCTGTATTGTTTGATTGCAGAGAGAGCAGGATAGCTTGAGAGCTGATTCGTTTTGTCACTTGAACAAGATTTCCACTTGTATGATAATACAGAGATTGGGGTTTTAGGCTAAGGATTTCCCCCGGTTATTTGTTCTGTGTTATGTGTGATTGATTTCTCATTCTCAGTTACATGTGTTATCTTGATCTTGCTCAATTCGATTAAGCTTCCACTTAGTGTTGTAGAAGTAGATCTTGTATTGTGTTTTAGTATATTGCATAATCTGTTGATATATAGTGGGAATTTCTACATGGTATTAGAGAAAAGGTGATCAAGGCGAAGAATAGTATACAAGAAGGAGAAGTTTGAAGTTTGGGGTTCTTGAATATAGAAATCGAGTTCTTATCACATCTCAATTTCACCAATGGCATTTAGTGGTTTAAGACTTCAGTATGCCCTTGATGGTAGCTCGAATTATATAGCCTCGAAGGATGGCATGGAGGTAGTATTAGAGGATAACAGTCTAAAGGACTTCATTGATCAAGAAGTCCCCAAGCTGACTGATGCTACTCAACTGGCAGAATGGAAGAAACGTGTGGCTAGAGCAAGGAGAATCCTCCTGGAGGGAGTTCGAGACCACATTGTCTCGAGCCTCCATGGGAAGGAGACACTGTTTTCGATGTGGAAAACATTGAAAGATCTATATCAGAACAACAACGATCAGAGGAAGCTAGCGTTGAAAGACAAGCTTCGTAAGGTCAAGTGTGAAAAGGGTGACACGATCTCTACATATCTGAACAAGCTCACCACTTATAGGGATGAGCTTGGAAGTGTAGCGATCACGACCGCTGATGGTGACATGGTGAGTCTTGCACTCCTCGATCTTCCTAAGAGCTGGCATAGCTACCAAGACTCGGTTAATAGAAGAGAAAAACTGCCAGATTGGGAATAACTTTGGTTGGATCTGATGCAGGAGGAAATCAAAAGAAGCACTAGAGATGGATCCTCATTGAAGAAAGATGATGAGGAAAATCTAGCCTTAGCGAGTAAGGTGAGGAAAGGGAAAGGGAAGGCATCCCATTCCAAATCCGCTTCTTCCCATGGTGGGAAGAAGATTGACAAATTGAAAGTGCAATGCTTTCATTGTCATGAAGTGGTCCATTGTGCTATGAATTTTCCACAAAAGAAATACAAGAAGGGTTCCTCAAAGGGATCTGATGGTGAGGCACTAGCCTCATAGTTTGAGATGGATTTCTTGCTTATTGCATGCATGGTTTCATCCATGGTGGGATGTGTGTGGTCCCTGGACAGTGGAGCTTCATTCCACATGTTAGGTGAAAAGAATCTTTTCAGTACCTTGGAGGAGAAGGATCTCCAGATGCGGATCGAGATGGGTGATGATGGAAAGTACCATGTTTTAGGTGAAGGTACGGTTGTGTTTTAGAGGGAGCATGGTGCTCCCCTCACCCTGATTGATGTAAAGTATGTACCAAGTTTGAAGAATCTTGTGTCTATTGTTATGCTAGAAGATAAAGGCTATGATGTAGTCCTTAGTCAAGGAAAGGTAATCCTGAGGCATATCGGTACTGGACAGAGAAAGCAAATAGGGATTCGAGTCAAGAATCTCTACAAGCTGGAGGTAGACGATTGTGCTAGTTTGAGTTCCAAAGCTGAGATGGTGTAGAGCCAAGATATTGGCGAACTATGGCATAGAAGACTGGGCCACTTGCACCATGGAGCCCTGAAGATCATGCAACAGATTTCTACCGGATTACCCAAGGGAAAACTTGAGCAGATGGCTACATGCAAAGGTTGTACCTTGGGTAAGTATGTGAAATCTTCCTTTCCAGATCGAGCCAGTAGATCTGGAGCAATCCTAGAGCGAGTTCACTCATATGTTTGTGGACCTTTCTCTACAGCCTCCAACGCTAAACAAAGGTACTATGTTATTGTTATTGATGATTTTTCTCGTAGATGCTAGATCTATTTTATGTAAAAGAAGGATCAAACCTTCTTGAGGTTTTGTGACTTTAAAGCCTTGGCAGAGAAAGAATCTGGGAAGAAAATAAAAGCCTTGCATAGTGAAAACGGTGGGGAGTATGTCTCCCAATAATTTAAAGACTTCTGCATTGCAGAAGGTATTAAACAGGATGGCACCCCATAACCCACAGTAGAATGGGGTGGCCGAAAGGAAGAACAGATCGACTGTGGGAGCAACTCAAGCGATGTTGCATGACCAAAGCCTACCACTACATTTGTGGGCTGAGGCATGCAATACAGCAGTATACTTGCAGAACAGAAGCCCGCACCGTATACTGGGAATGAAGACACCTATGGAGGCCTATTCTGGGAAGTGACCTGATGTAAGTCACTTCCAAATATTTGGGTCATCAGTTTACTATCATGTGACCAAAGAGGCCAGGAAGAAGCTAGACCCAATAGCTGAGTTGGGAATACTTGTGGGGTACACAGATACACCCCACAACTACTGGGTGTACCTACCTTCCACTCAGAGGATTGTGGTATGCAGGGATCTAAAGTTCGACAAGTAGAAAGCCATGTGCTTATCACTTGAGAGAGACCTCGAGTTGCGTGCAAATGAGGAACCTTCAGTTCCTAAGTAGGAGGAGCCTCAGATTGAGCAGCCGCATGCAAAGGATCTGGGAGTGGATACATCCACTCATGTTGAGACTTCCAGAGATGGGTAGAAAACACTCAAGGGAAGCTGACAGTTTGATGCTGGATGCGCGAGAGAATGAGGGACAACCATATTCTCAACACAGATAGAGGAGTTCGCTCGAGCGGTACACTAGGTACATGGCCCTGGTTGGGGAGTGTGTAGATACAAAACATTCTTCATTCGAGGAGGTAGTGCAGTAGCCAGTCTAGGTTGATGCAATGGTAGAGGAGTATGACTCTATCATTCAGAACAGTGTGTGGGATGTTGTCCCAAGGCCTCAGGGCAAGTCAGTGGTGAGTTCCAGACAAGGTAAAGCAGACAGCTGATGGCAGTGTTGAGAAACATAAGGTAAGTTTTGTTGCCCGGGGTTCCTCAGAGGTCAAGGGGATCGACTACGATCAGACTTTTGCTCCCGTAGCAAGGTACTCATCGATTAGATCGATATTGGCACTACCAGCTCAGATGGGGTGGAAGATCCACCAGATGGATGTGAAGAAAGCATTCCTCAATGGAAAGATTGAAGAGGAGGTGTACATTGAGCAGCCAGAGGGTTTCGAAACCTTCGATCATGAGTCACATGTGTGCAGACTCAAGAGGGCCCTGTATGGGTTGAAGCAAGCACCCCGTGCTTGGTACACTAGGATCAACATCTATTTCACTGGTTTGGTCTTCACAAAGAGTGAAGCAGATGTGAACCTTTGCCACATCATGGTAGAAGGTAAACCATTGATCATTGTTCTTTATGTCGATGATCTGATTTTGACAGGTGATGATCAGCTAATACAATCTTGCAAGGAGGACCTTGCAAGAGAGTTTGAGATGAAGGACATGGGCCTTATGCACTACTTTCTAGGCATGGAGGTGTGGTAGAAAGATGGGGAAGTATTTGTGTCTCAAGGCAAGTATGCCAATGAGATACTCAGGCGCTTTCACATGGAGAAGTGCAAGCCCATGAAGACTCCTCTAGCTGGGAACTGGGGGAAGGAGGATGCTACTTCAGGTGAGGTAGTAGCTACTACTATTTATCAGCAGCTGGTGGGTTCACTTATGTATCTGGTGAATACATGACCTGACTTATGCTTTGCGATGAACTAGTTGAGTCAAGCTATGGTTCAGCTTACCAAGCTATTTTGGAAGGCAGTGAAGCATGTGCTGAGATACCTCAGAGGCACATCTAAATTTGAATTGTGGTACAGACAGACAGAGGGAGTGAAGCTTTAGGGTTTCAGAGATGCGGATTGGGCAAGGAGTCCATCAAACCAGAAGAGCACTTCTGGAGGAATCTTCAGCCTCGGTTTAGTTGCAGTTTCTTGGTACAGCAGGAAACAGAGATCAGTTGCACTTATCTCAGCAGAGGCTAAATACATGGCTACTAGTTAGGCCGCATTTGAGGCCATTAGGATGCAGAAGATTCTAGTGGGATTGTTTAGTTAGATGATGGATCCTATAGTAATCTACTGCGATAACCAGAGTTGTATCAAACTCTCTGAGAATCCAATTTTTCATGACAGGTCCAAGCACATAGATATCTGGTATCACCATCCTTGAGACTGTGTGGTCAACAGGATCATATTGTTGTTGTATGTTTCGACCGAGGAATAGGATGTAGATATTTTGACTAAGGCATTGTCAAAATGCAATTTCGAGTTCCACAGAGATATGATTGGGGTTACTGATAATCCCCTTCTTGTTGAGAGGGAGTGTTGAAAATAGCAACAAGAAATGCTAAAAATAGCACTGTTATAAATAGCATTTCAGCCAGTGTTGATCTTAGCAACAATGGATGGAAAAATGGAAGTGATAAAAATAACATTCTATAAATAGAATTTTAGGATACCTTCCTATTTTAGTTAGTCCCTAAACTAAAATAGTGAAGTAAAATTCGAATTTCATCTTAGCAGTTGTTTGTATAATAATTAATTAATTCATCTTGAGTTAATTAGTTAACTAAAATCAAACATAAATTCTTGTGGGGACATGCAATAGTTTCTCCATTAATTGAGGAATTTATCCTTCAGTTAAAGAGATAAGGATGAGTTGTAATATTGAGTTGTAATTAGTTGGCTCAGTTTACTGAGTCAAGTCCAGTTAGATTAATTCAAATAGTTTGTTGAATTAATGTAAGTTCAGTTAGTTAATGCTTGCATGCATGTAACTATTGCACTTCAAATAACTAAGTATTCTATCATAAATAAATCATGCATGTTAGTTCAGACAGAGATCCAGTTGAAATCAGATGGTGGGGCAGTGTACTATCAGTTGCTAGAATATTCCATTGTGAATATTCCTTGCATGCAAAAGGAATTATTTCCTTGAGGATTGTGCAATTACTTCTTCAGGTTTAGTGAGTGTGATGAGGCTAATTCACACATGTGACATCATTGGACCCCAAGAAAAACTGCGCAAGGAAATAGGAGGCTTGGAGGGCTTGAGGAAGACATATACTATGTCTATTCAGTCTGTGAACTGTATTGTTTGATTGCGGAGAGATCAGGATAGCTTGGGAGCTGATTCTTTTTGTAAATTGAACAAGATTTCCACTTGTATGATAATACAAAGATTGGGGTTTTAGGCTGAGGATTTCTACGGGTTATTTCTTCTATGTTATGTGTGATTGATTTCTCATTCTCAGTTATATGTGTTCTCTTGATCTTGCTCAATTTGATTAAGCTTCTGCAAAGTGTTGTAGAAGTAGATCTTGTATTGTGTTTTAGTATATTGCATAATCTGTTGATCTATAGTGGGAATTTCTACATAACAACCTTGGTAACCTTGGTTTCCCTTATATGGTTGTTTTTGGTTACCCTCCCCCTTATTATTCCTCTTAGGGTTAGGAAGAGGGGAAACATTATGTTGAGCATATACCTACCCCTAAGGAGATGGTGGTTGCTTTAGTAGAGGAAGTTGAGGCATGGGGGTTGGGGTGTTGGTTCTATTGGAGCTAGACTACTAGGTGATGCATAAGGATAATATGGATTTGGGAAAACATTTTGATAACTAGGTTGAGTAGCAGCTAGCCTTGGAATCGAATGATGTGGATGGGAAAATGCATAATACGTACTTGTGCCTTAGTAAGAGTTAACTCATGAAGGATCAAGGGAAGGATAAGCGTAAGAGGAATCCCCCCCCCCCCTTGAGGATGACTGTAACCTATAGATCCTTGAGGATATGGGGAAGGTTGGGAGTAAGATATTGATCCAATAACATCATCAATGACATGAGATACCCTGGTGTGGAAGAATCACTAGGCCTAGGGAGGTCAGGGAGGATGGTATAGACATAGCCCAATTGGGCATAGATTTCAAATCCATCTGGATGACTTCTTCTTCGGTTTGAAGGAAACGGGACATGACATCATTACTAATAGGGGCGAGGAGGGATCATAAGAACCAATCCATGTAAACATGATCTTTGAATTCTTGAGATTTGCATTAGCTGCGCCTTCTATGCCATTCCTAGACATGATTGGAAATGTGGGTTGCAGAAATTTGATGGAATAAGGTAAGAAGTTTAATATTGGTATCACAATAGATAGTTAATTGGAAGTAAGATAAGAAGGCATTGGCAAGGGTTTAAAACATTAAATGAGATGCACGAGGTTGGTCTACATACTATTTCTTGGTAGCGCCAATGAGGATGCATTGAAAGAGGTGTAGATGTATGGAATCCTCTTTGATAGAGTTAGAGGAGAACCACATGTCAATGAGCATACATGATTAGTCTGATCCTCTATAGAGTTCCCTTTGAATTTGGGTATATTGGATGGGGACTTGGTTAGCATAAGTGGCTAGTTCAAATCATGGTGAAGAGGATCATTAATAAGATGGTTCAAATTAGGAAGAGTTAAAATGGTCATATGGGGAAGCAATGGTTGAATTAAAACCATTCTTTGTGAGGCTCCAATGTTACCTTTAGGAGGGGGACTCATAGTATTACCAGTGTTACCTTTAGAATTTTCCCTACTATTGGTGCTTGCATTGGAACCGATATTACTGAGAGTGTTGAAACTTGACATGGTAACGCATCGAGGCTGAGTGGACTCAAAATCATAGGATGAAATAGATGAATCAAAATGATTAGAGTCTGAGGATGGACTTGCAGGCGGGGGACCTTGATCCTTGACTCATTGAGCTTGTGTTAATGGATTTCCTAATGGGAACTGAGGGTGAATACCATGGAGTCTCTGCAGCAAACGCCTAGGGGGCACAATGATGTTAGGAAAACAAAAACACTAAAGGATAAAGGAAAAGGTTGAAGAAGAACAACAAAACACTAAGTGCAGTGGTGAAAAGTGAAATCTAACTACTATGTACTTCTATTCTAATTTAAGCAAACTTTTCCTTTAAGGAGAAAAATTAATCCTAGCCTAAAGGTTAAATAAACCTAAAACAAACCCTACACCTATTTTTTGATGGCCTTCCAAACAAATTCTTACTTGTGGGAATTGACACATACAAGTAGAGTTTCCAAGTGAAAGGTAGGGTAAGAGGGATCGTTTCTTCCCACAATGACCCCTATAGGGTGTTTATCTTAGAAATGGAAACTAAGGTTACCTCTATCCAATGGGGGTGAGAAAATCTTGACTTCTTGGTGTCAAGTTCAGATCCAGATTTCTGACCATGGAGTGGGAAGCTCTAAGGAGAATTTTCAGTAACCTCAGCCTACGCCTTACCCCCTCCGACAAGTTTCTATATCAAGCACCAATTTTAACTATTGGATGATAGAGGATTTTAAAGATCCCTAATTAGACAACCACTATTTCTCAATGTAAAGAGATTGGTGGGAATTGTTGGGATTCCTTCCCCACCAACCCTACCCTAGCTAAAAGATTATTTTTCATAGGTTCCTAAGTGGGATTAAATCTATGTGTGTTGAGATTAAGTGGTTATTTCTAAAATTATTGTCTTGGAGGTGCTAACCAAATGCTCATTTTCTTAAGGTGTGTAATGTGTGTGAAAATGTGTGCAGTTTCACTGTTTTTTCATTTTAGATAAAATATGTTGTTGAAAAGTAGATTGAAGAAATGAAAACTAAAATGAAATGAACAAAAAATTAAAAAAAAATCAAACACGGTGTAGAAATTCCTTATAGATTCAAACTTCTAATTATAATATACTAAAACAATAGACTTGAATCTACTCTACTCATCACCAGAAATAATAATTGATCGATGAAATCACAAAGTATATAAGAGAAAGAATTCAATCACACATAACACAATGGCTTTCTAGGGAAATCCACAGCTAAAACCCCTTGCTATATGTATATTTCATTAATCAGAAAATATGAGAATATTACAATGCTTTGCTCAAGTCCAAGAAACCTTTGCACTATCTCTATCTATCTCACTGCTTCCTAAACACGCTCAAGCTAATACTTAGCCAAATTCTTGCTTTCCCAAGTCCCTATTTACTTGCAATATTCCTCAAGGAATTAGCCTCTATTTAATTAGGACAATCCTTGATTATGAATTACGCAGTCCTCATAGGCCTTTTTCTGATTGCATGCACCATTGGTTTAATTTAGATGATTTTACAACTGATAATACATTGTCCCTAAACTCCAATATCAACTGGGTCTTTCTTTGATCTGAGATGCATGAGTTAATTATGAGTGAATCTTTATTTCATTGGTTGATCACTATAGGCAACACCACACTTGACTGGAGGAAAAACCACACTGTACTGTAGGAAGAACCACAATTCACTTTAGGCAACACCCCACTATACTATAGGAAGCACCACACTGCACTTCACGCAACACTTCAATGTACTTCAGGCAACACCCCAATATTGCAGGCTCAACCCACTACCACAGGGAACACCCCACTACTAGACCTCCCACTAGTTCCTGCATCAGTTAGTTATTTGATTTAGAATATTAGTTTGTATTGCTAAGATCTTCCTCAGATTATAAACAAAATGCTTTCATTGTGCTTAAGGATTCATCAAATTTTGCAACTAAAATGAAGAGTTTTTATGTTAATTTTATGAGCAATTTAACATAAACCATAAACTGAACAACAACATAAACATAGACAGAACATTATCAAAAAAAAATTACAACTAGCACATGATAAAGGAGTTCACCCCTCCTGGGCTATGTCTCCTTGGTCCAACTTCCAATGGCTTGGGCCTCTCTATTATGATCAAAAGTGTAAAAATTTGTGTTTGCAATGCTCAAATGCTTCTAAAACCTACTCCAATCCATCCAGAATGTCAAAAAATGGCTATCAAGCCTCCTTTTGCAACCCATTTGGTGAAAAAATGCCTTAGTTATGACTTTTGTCAGTCTTTCCACAATTTTGTCCTCCAAATCTGGCTAACTACCAATTAAATTCATTATTTGGAGCTAATTCTGACAGTTCCGCTGAAATTGGTGGTCCCACCAACTTCCCCACCTATCTTGTGGTTAAGGTCGAGTGGTCACATAGTGGTTAGGCCCAACGGTTAAGGAAACAATTGCGACAGCTCCATCGCAAATCCCAATCAGCAAGAAAACCGACGGGCTTTATAGTCTATGAACGCAGTGGGATATTTGTACGATTGTGATATTACAGACTCGATGGAACTATAAACTAGAACCAATAAACATATCACGTTCAGGATCTTATCGCAAATCACAGTTTGACAATGAATCAACGGTTAATCAAATATGCAGGACTTTGCTTTCCTGCGATGTGTGATTGTGATCTGTGATCCATCGCATTGCAACCTGGGTATGCTAGGGGTCGAATATCTATAAAGCCTTCCCTTTGTTGATCTACGATTGTGATCCATCACATTGCACCTCCATCCAATTTTCGAATGCCTTTCCACCTACTTTATTGCATCACAACCTTTCCTTGCTCGAGGGCTGATTTTTAACACTGACTCGCCCGCGATTGTGATTTGTGACTTGCGGGGGCCAATGGTAGCTTACCACTTGGTGCCACCTCATTTGCTGAAGGGCCTTGCCACATTATCCAATCCTGCCTTGTAAGAAAGTCAAATCTGAACTTTTACTTTCTCTAACTTCTGCATATGAGTTTGGATTTGAGTGTCATTCACACCGTTGGAATCAAAATGACGAGCTCTTTGATCTAAAGCTAAGTTTATCAAGATTCTGGCACTTTGATTTTTGAGCCTAATTTTGAGCACCTGATCACTCCTCACCACTGGAAGTCTTTTGGACCCCAAAATATCACTTTCAATTGAACAGCAGATGAGGGTACAGTTCCCTCAGTTTTCCAATCTCGATCCATTGATCACTGAATTGGAACTTGTGATATCCACGATTCTTGTCGTGCCTTTCTGTGTACTTGTCTTTAACCTTTTCAAGTTGTGCTTTCACTATTTGATGTACCATTTGGAGTTGTTCAATGAAATCCTTGGTCTTTTCCATGTTACTATCAATAGAATCATCCTTCTTACCATGATGATTCAATACATTATGATGCAAATGGTAAGCAAATTCCTCCACTTGATTCCTTTAACTCAAGTTTGAATATACATCTTGAAAGTATGTGTTTTTCTGAACATAACTTTCATGTAAAACAAATTGATGCTTGAGGAAATTAGTTAGACAAACTATACGCCTAGAAAGTACATCAACAAACTTGTCACTTATACCTTCGTTATACCTTTTGACCGAGTGGAATAGTAGAAGAAAACCCATCTAGTGGAAGTGCCTTTGTCGCTGCAACTTAAACACTATCATTGAAATTTTCTGAATGAAAAGAAATGGGCTTACCATATTACATAAAGACCAAAGCCCTGGCATAGTCACATATAAGAACTTGAAACTTAAATGACTGTCTCAAGTATGGAAAAGCAAGTAATGGAGTTGTACTAATATTTTGTTTTAAAGCATCAAATGCTTCTCATTGTTTTCCTCCCCACTAAAAGATCTTTTTCACAACTGCCAATGAATGCAAATGAACTACCATAGAAGAAAAATTAACAAAAATTCTTCTCCAACATTGGGTTTCTCCCAAAAATCTCTTATCCAAATGACTATCTTGAGCCTGCTTGCGCAAATTGCAAGAAGAGAAAAGGCATCTGCAACTTCACAGGGATGTATGATTCTTTCACCTATGTCTGTAGGAATGGAGTCAATACCACCATAGACTATTACAACATCAATATTCGAGAGGTCTAACATCATCTCACCTTCACCACATCCCATGCTGACTTCCAAAAAGCCTTTGGCAACCTGAACATGCTTGGAATAACCAATTTCATAGCTCAAGTACATCAAAGAAGTTTTATCCAACATATACTTTGACATCTTCAGAAACAAATGTTCTTGACATACAACATCAAGTATTTTTTTTCTTACACATGACATGTTCATAATGAAACTTTTTGAAAATGAAAATGTCATCCAAATAGACTATCCTATCTAGAAATGGCTTCAACATGTCTTTCTTCATATGCGTAAAAGTAGTAGGAGCATGGCAAAGACCAAAAAGCATAATAAGCCATTCAAACGAAACTTACCTAGTTTTGAATGTTGTCTTCCCTATATCTTCTTCAACAACTTTACTTTGATGAAAATGACTTATTCAATCCCTTTCAAGGAAATGCTTACCATTCTTCTTAGGTGTCAAAACAAGAGGTGCACCACATGGTAAAGGAGTAGGCTGAATGATCCTTTTATTCAACAATCCATGGATTTGCATCTTAATTTATATGCTTTCCATCACTGACATCCTATACATGCCAATGTTAGGAAGAAGAGACTTTTGCTACAACTGTAACTCAAGTTGGATTCCCCTCTTGGGAAGTAATCCGTTTGATTCCTAAAACATTTCATCAGTTGCGTTAACAATGTCAACCAAATCAGTTTTCAAATTCAAATTACAACCATCAAACGCTTCATAATCAATATCATTCTTGATCATGAGAAGCATAAGATTCTTGCTCGAATTCACCAGTATTTTCAGCTGCCCTACATTAACAATTGAAAGATTTGTTTTTCTGTTGTGAGCTCTGACAATATATTCTACTCCATTTTTAAATATGTGATATTTGTTTTCATGTCGATGGAAGATAGATTTTATGTAATAAAGGTACGGGTTGCCCAAAACAATGCACAGATATCTAATGACACAACCTCAAGCTCCACTTCATCGATGAAATTTGTAGTAATAGTGAATCTCAGTTTACACTTTTTAGTAACCTGCAATTGCACAATGTCATTTACTGATCCAAGTGGATACGGTTTATGATGTGGAACAGTTTCTAGATTTAAAATCTTGACAATGTTTTTAGAGATAAGATTGGCTTGAGCGCTGCTATCAAACAGCGTATCAATCTTGTTATGTTTCGATATCACCCTTATGTGAAACAGCTCTATTCTCCTCTTTTAATTTGGAGTTTCATTTTGAGTCTAAAGAACTAGTGCTAGAAATGGATTCTTTTTCTGTTAACCCCATGGCTATGATTTTAGTTTCATTGCCTGAATTGGATCCCAAATCTTGTTGAGTGGTTGCAGTGGTCTACTATTTTCCCTTGTTTTTGTTTCTTTTTGGTTTCATTTCAGGATGAAGCTTCCAACGGTGAGCTTCATCATGAGCCTCTCTGGAACATTATTTAAATATTGTTTTCTCTCCATTTTTAATGGATGAATTTTTCTTTCCCTTGAAACCATTTCCTTTCTCTTTACCCTCAAATGGATTTTTTCTACCTTCTTCTGGGGTGTTTTTCCCTCTTGCCTCAATATGAGTGGCTTGCACACACACATCATCGCATGGAGTCTTTTCATAACCTTATTGAGTCCTATTATAGTATATTATTCCCTTTGTACATCACATTCATCCTGTATTCCCCAAATTTGACCTTTAGTTATCTTGACCTCTCTCTGAAAAGAAATTGTATGACTAATTTACCATCCCATCCATAATCGTGTTCGTCACTTCCAATTCAACGTCACATATTATGCTCTAACATGGGAATTTATAAGTCCACCCATCCCCTTATTCTACATTATCCTCCCAGGTATCAGTCTTGAGCAGTCATACTACTATATTCCTCGCGCCTTTATTGAGGACTCTTTATTTCCTCAGATCTCACAAGCCCTCCACTATGGACTTAAGCACATTTATTCCAGGGGAGTGGTCTATAGGATCATGTACCTTAGATATAGCTTCTTCATTCTTGGGTGCCTCACATTAAGCAAAGGGAACCATCATTTCCCTTTGACTTGGTTGTTTTTCGCATGCTCGAATCTGGCTCATTATGAAATGATCGAGAATCATACACTTGATGGTCTAGTGCTTTAGAAAATTGTCTCAATATTTACTGAGTATGTGTAAGGTATTTCAGACATCATGAGGGGCTGGCCCTTTAGGTAGGCCCCCACATGCCCATCCAGTAGCAGTTGTTTATCCAACCCCAGATGCAATTCAATATATTTTACTAGCTTTGTTTTAGTCAATCGCAAAGCCCACAACATGAACACTTCCTTCAGCTGGCTCATTTAGATCTTCAGATCCCCTTCCTATTTAGTAGGGTTTATTTTTTTGTGATCTCCCCAATGTCATCTTGCAGGCATTTGATCCTATGTACTTAGTTTAGTATCATTCATTTTATCAGTCTTGGCCTTTGTATTATAGGCACATATGTATATGGGACTCTTTTGTATCATTTTATTATTATATATCCCATTGATGCCATCACACCACGTATCATGTATTATTTTTCTCAGACTGACATTGTTGGGTGCACCATTATTCTCTGTACTGAGTTATCTCGGCAGGTATGTGTATGTTTCCCTCTCCTAATTAAGGTCACGTACACACCATAAAGGAGACTTTTCTATGACAATTAGGTCTCGCCTCCTCTGATTATAGTCCTTAACTATTTTGCATTATCTCTCTCTCTCCCCCCCTCTCTCCCACTCTCTCT
>APFE030998143.1:0-13349 GCA_000404065.3 Pinus taeda | reverse complement strand
CCATAAATGGTGATAATAATGCCTTCCCAAACAGAGGATTTAGTTCCATGGAGGAAGGGATAAATCGATTGATGTTGCTTAACTCCCTTCCTCATCCAAATTCGAGATCAAAAGAGTAGATAAACTTGGGAAACTTCTGGATAAGAATAATCCCAAACCCCAATGCAATTTCGCTCAAATTTTCCTAGCGTAGGCCAAAGAGGGCTCAAGTGCACTGCATAACACCCTAGCAGTGTACTAGATTGCACTACAGTGCACCCTAATGAAGACCTGCCTGCGCTAATCTTCTTAGAGGCATTTTTTGGATGATTTTAGTCATGGAACTTCTTGGGAAGCTAGGAATTCTGATGGTTGACCTTTTTAGGGCATGTAACAACTGAATTAGGGTTTGATGGGCCCTAATAGTACTGATCTATAGGTTGGGCTTGATGTGCCCAAATGGATCTGTAACAGTTGCCCCCTAAAGCATGAAGTCGTAAATATGTATGTCAAGTGAAATGCTTTACCATGTGGAGAGGAGGTTTCAAAGAGGAAAGTGACCTACATCAATTACAACACATATATCATGATAATTTGATTTTTTCTCATGAACTTGTTAAGGGAAGGCATACCCATGCTCAACTTATAAACTTTCATTACATGTACAAATATAGTCATCTACAGATATAGACCCATGAATGGATGACCATGAATGTAAGGCCATTGTACATTTGATTTAGTACTCCTGAAAATATCGCAACTCGGATGGATGAAACTAGATCTGGGGTCTTAAATCTCGTTCAATCTTTTGCTCAAGTACAAGTATAACCATGTGAATAGATGATCTGAAGTCAAACATGGGAAGGTATCATCTGATTACCAACCAATGATGTAAGTCGTTAACAAACGTGAGAGGAATCATTGATAATGATAATGACCCTCAAGGTACTACAGTACATTTTGCATGGTGTGAATAAATGATTTGATGTCGAATTCCATACAAAGTATTTTGATCGAAGGCCAGTGATGTCAACCTATCGCCGGAAGCGAGAAACCTGTCATTGATGTATGCAAGCCTCAAGGTACTGAAGGGGTGTTTCTAAGTCAACTTCTTGGATAATGTGCTGATGTCGACAAGAAGCAACTCGTCGTAGGAGGGCCTTGATGTATCCCACATCAACGACATGAAACGAGGTAAATGATTTTGGAGATGAAAAGTTGACTGATAACAGAAAGTTCAGGAATGGCGGTCATGAAAATGAAGGTTTACGGTATTGCAAAGGATGAAGTTTGAACTGAATTACTTCTCTTGAACATGTCGGTGACACTAAGATGAATTGGTAGCATTAACACAAAACAAAAGTAATGGATGGTGTGATAGACCATAGGTATTATAACCATCAAGCAAATAACCCAACCCAAATAGTCGAAATGAATTGGCATCATTGACCCAAAACAAAAGTAATGGATGGTGTGATAGACCATGAGTATGATAACCTTCAAGCAAATAACCCAACCCAAATAGTCACGAAGATGAAGTGAAAGTGTCATGTTCAAGAGCGACTTGCAACCATAAAGTATTCTCCATTTTTTCCCATTTTCACCAGTCATTGCTGACCAGTACCTCTTTATTTTTATCAAGCTTGAGGAGGATAACATATTCTTGTATTATGATTCCACCCTTCGGGTGAATCCATCACTATTTGATGCTTTAACGAGTCTAGCGAAGGTGATACTTAGTCTTGTCTAAATGGACAAGTTTGTCGCTATTTGAAGTTTTAACAAGTTTAACGACAAAGATAACTCGATCCGTTTCATGTTTAGAGAGTTTGAAAAGGTACAAAAAGAAAACTCCACAAGTTCTTTTTCATAAATTAATCCCTCAAGTTCGAAAAAGCATAAAATAATACAAGAGAGATATCGTTTCCAATCCATTAACAAGTTGGAAAGGACAAGCGCTCGACAATCTTTTCATATTTGGAGAGTCTGAAAAGAGCTTAAAGAGGACTCCATTTTGAGGAACGAGTGGTGTCTAGGGTAGCAACTGGTTCCGGTGGTGTTGGAACTTCTCAAAACATGTTGATTTATGTGAAGAGGCTGGCTAATAAGACCACTCATTGCAACTGTCCCTCAAAAAGGGTAAAACAAACAAGTGAAAGCATATGATCGGCCAAAGGGATGGTGTTCATGGGATGAAAACAACCAAGGATCATCAGATGGAAGAGGCTGATAAAATGGCAATCATGAGTGTTAAAAAATTGAAATGAGTTAATTTCTACACAAGCTTGAACCATGTGAAACTATACTTGGATTCAGTTTCATGTTTACACAAGCTTGAAATGAGGAACTATGCTTGGACTCAGTGTCATTTTTATACAAGCTTAAAACAAAGAACTATGCTTGAATTCAGTTTCATTTTTACACAAGCTTGAAACGAAGAACCATGCTTGAGATTGGTTTACATGCCCCCAACATGATGAAAGGGAGAGTCTCCTGTAACCAGATGGAAGTCGCTGCGGTGAAGTAGGATGGCTTTCCAACACCTTTTCAACTTCGTCCAGATAGGGAAAAAGGTGAATGGGGTGATTCCCTTCACATGACCTAGAGGGAGACTTAACTTTACCATTAGGTGCATGCCCCCAAGCTTTATTACTTTCACCTAAGTAGAATACTCATGGCTATCAAGTGGATGGAATGAAGGTTCATTTACGAGATCAAGTGAAAGACTCGACTGGGATTTTATGAGATCTACTCAAAGACTCAACTTGGAACTTTGCTCTAGGGGTCCTTGTTTCATTTTTTAATGATCTTGACACAAGACAAGCAACTATGCTCATACACACTTGTTTCATTTTTTAATGAGCTTGACACAAGACAAGGAACTATGCTCTGATCCTTGGTTTCATTTTTTAATGAGGTTGACACAAGACCATGAACTATCCTCCTACTCCTTTGTTTCATTATTTTAACAAGGTTGACACAAGACAAGGAACTGTCATCATGGGCCTATTTCATTTGTCTTAACGAGGTTGACATAGTAAAGGAACTATCCTCATACTCCTTGTTTTCATGACCCATACGAGGTCATGAAGGAGAGATCTCGTTCCAATGCCCCCATTACATGATGTACAATATCATTGAATTGATCGTCAATTGATGTAGGTATGGAACAGGTTGCTACATAATTAACCCATGGCAGGGATGATACCATTGGCACAAAAGAACCATTTAGGCAAGATAGTTGACTGGGAGCCATATTTGGACCAGGAAATGAAAGTTGGTCAATGGTGACAATTCTGCCTTAGTGCGGGAAACATATCACTCAAAAGAGTGTTGAAACAGTAGCTCCCATGTCATAAACATAGTCACGCCCTAGAAGCAAATTATAATCGAAAGGGCCTGGGACTACCATCACGTTCAGATAAATGATTTTTCCTCCCAAAGCAATAGGTAACTGAGGGAGGATCCCTAATGGTTGACCGGTTCCTCTGTTAAAAGCCAACATATTTTGGGTAACAAGCACAAGTGGTGGCGAACCAAGCGCTTTCCAAGCAGTTGAGGAAAGGATACTCACTGATGCACCTTCATCTATAATAGTGCCAGATACAATCATATTACAAACTTGTACTATTATCTAGAAAGGCTCATAAGAAGAAGACGAAATCCATCCAATTGATTCCAATCAAAGGGAGTGACCAAACTACTTAGAGAGGGCACCATAGAAACAAGAGAATTAACCCCTTGAGTTACGAGAGTGGGAGGATTTTCCTCCTGTCTTGATGGAACAGGAAGATTGCCCCCAAGCTCATTAGAATCTGAAGAAACAAAAAGAACTTGAGTGGTATCATGTTCACTCTCTTCAGGAAAGGTATGATTAGCTGAAGGTGAAATTGGGTCAACTGTTACCTCGACCAATTGATTTGGATCGAGTATAGACTCATAGGATTCACTTTTAGAGAGAGTGGTTTTGATCGACGATTGATTTTGGTTAATCTATTCATCAACTAGTGATGGATTTAGGGATATTTTCCTATAACTAGATGGAAGTCACTGTGGTGAAGCAGGAGGGTTATCCAACACTTTTTTGGCTTCATCTAGATAGGGACAAAGGTGAATGGGGTGATTCCCTTCACATAACCTACAGGGAAACTTAACTTTACCCTTGTTTCCATGAACTTTATTACCACTAGTTGATGGTGTGTCACCAACATGATCTCCAGAAGTTGATGACACAGGATGATGTGAATGGGAAGACCATTCTTCTAAGATCTAAGGAATATTAGGACAATTTCAAAGAAGATGGTCTCCCACACAAAGTTTGCATGGATATCGAACTTTGTGAGGCTTGACGGATGATGTTGCATTCAAAGCAATGGTTGTTTGGTTGCCCCTCTGCTAAATTTGCTTCTTCTTCTTCTTCTTCCCTTTATTCTTCTTCTTAGCCACCTGGTTACTAGTACCAATAATTTCACCAGGCGAAGAGGAAGAAGGGGAGGAAGAAACAACCAAGGCAGAAGTCAAAGGGTCAACCTTAGGATCAACTAGAGGTTGATTTTGTCCAGTTGGAGGTGTACTCTATTGTGGATAAATCACGACATTTTGAACCAAGGAGGTTGAAAACAGGCATACTGGCAAGCCAATGGTAAGTCATGGAAGGGACAATGTAGCCATATAAGGAGCACCAATATTTCCGAAAGAAGGAAAAGACTAGGATTCCCATCAAAAGGAATTCCTTGATCGGTGGACTCTGAATTTCTTGCCATATGTCTGAACCTAAGATCAACTAAGGAGCGAGCGTGGAGGATGTTATTTGCGGTTAATTAATTTAATTTTAATTAAAGTAACAAAACAAAACAAAAGAGGGATGTTCTAGGCAAAAGGATTACCAATCAACTGTGAATTGCAGAATACCTCCTGGCGAACCAACAAGTATGGGCAGGCAATCTCCCCAAATGTTGTGTTCAATGTATCACAGTGTACAACACGGCCGACTTGGTTACCTAAGGATGGATAGCAGCCTAGATTTTTCCTCCCATATATACCCGAAGGTACGTGGAGGCCCAATCCATATAAGCGTTTTCTAATGCAAAATCGCACAGTGAGAGCATTTTCATATACTTTATGTACTGTAACACTTCCCTATATACCCAAAGGTACGTGGATGAGCTACGATATACTCACGTATGTGGAATGAGGTATCACACTCGGAATGTATTGCTGACAAGTTAGCAACAGCTGCTTTGTTTTATGACATGGAACACGTCTCTAGCCTAGACCTATAAATGTTTTTCATTAGTGACAATGCTCCATTAGGTAAATTGATGTTTATTTTAAGTTCATCTTGCTTAGGAATTTGCCTTTCAAGTTAACCATGTGATGTATTCTAAAATTCCTAGGAATGCAACTATCATGATAAGCCTTCTTTCCATTCAATTTAATAATGAAAATCCTAGCTAGTAGGGATAGAGCAATCAAATCTTTGACAAAGAGAAAAGAGCACATCTAATGCAATTCCCTTAGCTATTCCATTCAAGCATTCACAAACTTTTTCAATGCAACATGCAAGTATTTCTTTTTTATTTCCCTTAATGTGAATGAACAAAAAGGAAAAATATGCACAATCAATCAATAAACTCTTTTCATAAAATTATGATTTTGCGACAATTTCTTTTCGAGGAAAGGAAGACTTTACGACACTTTCATTTTCAAAGAAATGAGGAATTACAACACTTTCAACGGAAAGACTAATCATATGCACACATCAATCAATCGATCTTTCATGAATGAATACTTTTACGACAATTCAATTTTCGAAGGAAAAGATGATTTTACGACACTTTCTTTCGACAAAGATCAATAAACCAAAACACTAACTTTCGACTATGGATTGAAAATGACAAAGTAAATACATAAGAAACATTTATCAATCCTAGTCTAAGTAGGGCCAGCTAAGGAGATGAAAACCTCTTTTTTGAGACACGACATCCATTTGCAATCAGCAAACAAGAAATCAAAAGAATTTTGGCAAAAAATTTAATTCCAAGGGTGGGAATCTGACCCTAGGAAGATCAGCGTAGGCCAAAGAGGGATTAACTGCGTTGCAGTGCACTGTCTCTAACTAGAGGGTGCATTGTAGTGAATTGTCTCTAAGGCTAGCTTGCGCTAATTCCTGTGAGGCCACTCAAGAGTCATCTAACCTCAAATTTTGACCAAAATTCAATGCAAAAGGCTGAATTACAACAAGTATGTCAAGGTGTCTAAGGAGGTGGATTAGCTACTAGGATGGATAATCGCTACCCAACAGAGTCCCCAATATTTTTTGGGAAGTTTTATTCTCTATGGATAAATGCTTAAACCCCTAGACTAGTAGCTAAGTCTAGAACAACAGTGCAAAGCATTCTCCACTTTTTCTATGACCAATAGATTAAATAAGAGGTAAATAAGCCTACCTATATCTTTCGCTTATTCCTTATATCCCTTGACCAATTATGTCGCTCCTTTCCATACTTAATCTGCTTGAGGAGTACCTGCACATAGACAGAAGACAAAAACCGATCAAAGCATATGATAATGACCTATTGATTAAACATAGCATGGAATAAAGTACATGATACACATATGAAAGCATCAATTGACAATACAACATATGCAAAAAGCTTTGAACACTTTATTAGTAAAAGGAAGAGTTACAACCCAATTTTCTTGATTCAGCATCACTCCTCTAGTTGAATCCCATCCTCTCCTCATAAAAAGCAAGAAATTTTGACATCATTACAATATTTGAAATCAACTCAAGTCTCATACTAACAACATCTCCCTATAATTCAATGATTTCCAGCCCCTGATCACTTAGATGAGTGGGCTTTTTATAGGTGAATGAAGGAATTTATGCCATAAATGGTGATAATGAATGCCCTCCCAAACAGAGGATTTAGTTCCATGGAGGAAGGGATAAAGGGATTGATGTTCCTTAACTCCCTACCTCATCCAAATTCGAGCTCAAAGGAGTAGATAAACTTGGGAAACTTCTAGATGCATCCATTGGATAAGAATATTCCCAAACCCCAATGCAATTTCGCTCAAATTCGCCCAGCATAGGCCAAAGAGGGCTCAAGTGCGCTGCATAGCACCCTAGTAGTGTACTTGACTACACTGCAGCACACCCTAATGAAGGCCTGCCTATGTTGATCTTCTTAGAGGCAGTTTTCGAATGATTTCAGTCATGAAACTTCTTGGGAAGCTAGGCATTCTAATGGTTGACTTTTTTAGGGCATGTAACAATTGAATTAGGGTTTGATGGGCCCTAATAGTACTTATCTATAGGTTGGGGTTGATGTACCCAAATGGAACTGTAATAGCTCTCTCTCTCTCTCTCTCTCTCTCACTATGTGGTCAAGTAAAATTATAAGTGTGGACACAAACAATTCCTCTAGCTCGATAACGGGTCTAGCCACTAACAAGACATTCTATGGAAGATTTCCTTAGGTTAGAACCAATTAATAGGGCCTACCTCTTAGTATGCTTATCCCATTTGGTGATGACCTTGGTTGCTCGCTCCAGCCATCTCATGTTTCCTTCTTCGAACACTTGAAACAAGTAAACAATAGCAAACAACAACCATGATAATAGACAAATTGTAATTCAACCTACTTAACAAGTCAAGAAACATTAAGCCATAAACATGTGAGATGACACATCCTCTCTCTCTCTCTTTCTCTCTCTCTATGTGGTGAAGTAAAATTATAAGTGTGGACAAAAACAATTCCTCTAGCTCGACAGTGGGTCTAGCCACTAACAAGACATTCTATGGAAGATTTCCTTAGGTTAGAACCAATTAATAGGGCCTACCTCTTAGCATGCTTATCATGTTTGGTGATGACCTTGGTTTCTCGCTCCAACTATCTCATGTATCCTTCTTCGAACACTTGAAACAAGTAAACAATAGCAAACAAAAACCATGATAATAGACAAATTGTAATTCAACCTACTTAACAAGTCAAGAAACATTAAGCCATAAACATGTGAGATGACACATTATGTAGGAAATCAATTGATAGTTGCTTATATATTAAATCAAGAAGAGATTACAACCATTGTCATGATGTTGTTGTTCTCCTCCGATAAAACTAGGTTCCCACACACTTTCGTTAGCATTCCATGATGGCCTCAACAATGATAGCTTTAAGGCCCTTCCATTTAGGCTTCACACTAAACCAAATTAACACTTATCCCTCACACACAACTAGAGAGATACAACTATGAATAACTTGTTATTTACTCAGAACTTAATTAGCACTAGCACACCAACATTAACACTAGCTTGTGCTTGGGAAAAATGGAGGTTTATATAGTGTGAATGGATGGGAGATGGTTCCTATTCTCATGGGAGAAGGCCTTATCTCTTGATATAGTTCCATCCTCATAGGGGAAAGGATCCCAAACTGACATCCTTGACTCCATCTAGCCCAACCAGATTTCTGTTACAAAGTTTCTAGAGCTAGAAGCTTTGGCTCCTTATTTAAAAAACTTTCCAAAAGAGGATCAACACGACTGAAACAAAGCTCACTCACTCTAGTCATCCCTAGGGAAAGCGTTAGTCCCTTCATTTCGGCACAAGGAGGACAAGGGTCATTAGCACGGGTCTTGTAAACTGGGAAAAACAGAAGATTTTTGGGAAATGATGCAAAAGGGAATTGTTTTGCTCATGAAGAGGGACACAATGGGAGTTTCTTCATGAAGGGAAAGCATGTAGGGTTCATTGTAGAATTCCTCTAGTATCAAGGAATGGGGAGTACAGGGACAGTGGCAAAATGTTGTGTAACAGATGCCCCCTAAAGCGTGAAGGCCAAACTAGAGTGAGGGATGAAATGCTTTATGAACCAGTGTGGGGAACTAGAGTCTCTCGTCAAAAAACCTGCAAGAAAGTACATATACATATACATAACTAAAAACTATGTCAAATGATACATGAATCATGGTATGGATGCAACCATCCAGATAAACATCATGCAAATGTTTCCAGGTATGGGCGCAGCCATTTGATAAATATGATCATATCGAAACCAAGGTATGGTCACAACCACCCAATAATGAGAAGGATCACATATGATAACTCATGGTATGTTCACAACCATCCATCTGAGAGAGACATGTATATCAACATAATCATGTCACACTGCCTTTCAAATTGGACATTTGTAATCTGAGCCTAGGGTCTTGCCCTCCAACACGACCCGATCAAAGTACAAATTCTAACATGTGAATGGATGTGTTGAAGTCAAACATGTTAGAAAATAATTTGATTACTAGCCGATGATGTAAACTATTAAGAAGCGTGAGAGAAACCACCAATAATGACAATGGTCCTCAAGGTACTATCAGCACAATTCATGGAATGTGAATAGAGGAACTGAAGTCAAACACTATTGAAATCACCCAATCGAAAGTTGATGATGTGAACTTGTCGTCGAGTGCGAAGAACTCACCATTAGGGCATGCAAGATCTAAGGTATTAGAAGGGAGTCTCTCAGCCAACTTCTTGGATAATGAGCTGAAGTCGATAAGAAGTGGCCATGTCGAAGGAGGGCCATGATGTATCCCACATCATCGACATGAGACAAAGGGATGAAAAATTATTTTGGATGATACAAAGAATCAGGGGTAAGTGTAACTGCAGAAGGACAAATCTTGAACATACCGACGACACAACTGGAAGTTTGGCAGCTTTTGGATCCATTGGATTGGTGGTCATGATGATGTGGTAGAGATCAAATGGAAGGAAAAAATGAATAGCCCAACCTAGGAAGGTCAATGAAAAAATGAGGATATCCCATCCCGACACGAGCAGAAAGTGTCATGTTCAAGAGTGAGCTACCAACACAACATATTAGATTTCCAAATTTTCCCCCACCATTTCTAGTAGGTACCCCAATTATTTTTTAATCGCAAGCTTGAAGGGGATAGCACATGCTTCAATTGTAAGTTTATCCTTCAGACGAATCCGACCTAGTAAGTTTAACGAGCCCTAGGAAAGAGAAGCTCATGTTCGTCATGGTGACGAATCCGATGTAATTGTATGTTTTAACGAGTTCGACAAAGGTGTAACTTGGTATCTTTTTCATGTTTAAAGAGTTTGAAAAAGACACAGAAAAGAAAACTCCACATGGTCCCTTTTCGTATGTTTTTGTCTCTCGAACCTGAAAAGGTAGAAAACAATACTTGAGAGAATCGCTTGACCGTTTCAGTAAAGGAGTACCTTTTTCATAAATAGTGCATCGCAGCTCGAAAAAGGGGTAAACATATACTAGGCATACAATGTTTCAAATCCGTTAATAAGTTTGAAATGACAACTTAGCTATCTTTTCGTGTTTAAAGGGTCGGAAAAGAGCTTGAAAGCGGAACCCCCATTTTATTCTCTTTTACGAGTCAAAAGGAAAAAATACTCGGAAATCTTTTCATTTGAGTTTTACGAGTTGAGAAAAGAGCTAAAACATGACTCGACAACATCGTCGACCATCCATCACCTGTTGCTACACAAAAAGGGTAAAGTGCATTATCCAGTTCTTGAGGCAAAATAGGTCAAATACTTAAAAAACCCTAATATTTCATGAAAAAATGAATAAAAGGAGGGAAAAGTAAATATTTTTTACCATTTACCATTTTACCTTGCCGTGAAAAAAATTTCACCCACTTTTCCCTAATTATTTTGGAGCAGATTGCGGGAGATTCGAGAGGTCATTCGTCAAGCCGCCAATTGCAGGTAAGATCCAAGTGTCTAAGCTCCATTTCTATACTATTTTCATTGTTTTCATCCATTTTTTGGATTTCTGAGGGAGGTTTTGCCAAAAAAAAAATTCCCTCGATCAGCGCAAGTTCTGAGCATGGAATCGCCCTAGCCGAGGTTAATTAAAATTCCCAATCATGTTGTTGGTGAAGCTGTTTTTAAAACAGGTGTGCCGATACTGTGAACAAGGAAAAAACCATTTTCCTCTCAAAATCACCATTGGAATCCAAATTTTACTGGCCAAAAATGATTATTGACTTGAATACATGGTTTTTTCAGGAAAGAATCGTCGAAAATGGTAGACTGGAAAGAACATGAAAAAAAAGATGTGGACACTTAGGTACTAAATGATCCAAATTGCTTGAATGCCTTAAGGAACTGTGGGCTCCTCAAGTTCTTTCTCATACTAGGGATGCAGGCTCAACCTGAGCTACTTCGATACCTAATTATTCTCTAGGACATAAATTGGGAAATATTCATCATTGGTGACCAGGAGCTAGAGTTAGAAACTTCAGACATATATTTCATCACAAGACTGTCCCGAAGGGGGGAAATAGTCAACCTATATGGGTCACGACTGTTTGGGGCAAGCATATCCATGCTACTTGCCGAACATTTCGCTGAAGCCCTCAAATCCAAGAGTGGTAAGATTGAGATTGCCACTATGTGAGATCTAACACTGCGAGTGCTACTATTGACTATCAATAGAGTGGTAGGGTCCTAAGCAGTGCACAAGACTAACAAGTCGAAATTTCTATATGTCATCGACTGTACAACACTGACAATCTTCAATTCAGAGGAAGCCATGAATATCAACATAAAAATCCAGCTGACAAAATCTTATGTGGGGAATTTGAAGCAATTTTGCTTTGGATCTGTACTAGTGACCTTTTTCTTAGAAAGGGTGCTGCTATTCCACTACCAACTGACTGAGGTAGATCTGTCAATGCCATGAGACCCATAGATGGCCCATTGGAGCCGGTTGATGCCTAGGATCACTAGGGGCCAGCATATGTCTTACAGGTCGGCCTTCTTCTCATGGCTACCACGACAGCTAATCATCGTGGAGGATTGGCAATATAGAGGTGCTAACTTCCGCAGAGATCTGGACATGCTACTGCCAGATGGGGAGGATTTCAATGACGAAGGTAAAAATTCAATTTTTTAATTTTGTGATTTTTTAATTGTTTTTCATATATATGTGTGTATAACATTTCGTTTTATCAATGCAAACGTTGGACTAGAGCATTCTGTCAGGATGTCCCTAATAGCCAGATGCATTGCTCACCAGTTTGATGTCACTCCTTATCAAGAGGGGAGTGACAACGAGGAGGAGATCACGAGGAACCTTAAGGGGTTGACTCGTGATATCCCAAAGTATACTCAGGTGAGAGACATCCCTCACCAGTACCAGAGAGACACGGTGGGAGTATCGAACCGGATCTGTTGATTTCTGACTTGTGTTGCATGAGCAGTTTCGTTCTATCATGATCACCATGCTCATTAGTTCCTAGGTCCAACCTTTTACATTTTTGAGGCCTGTGTACCACAGATATATGAGGCCTGCAAGTCGCTAATGTTATTTGAACACACATATTATTTTTTGGGGTTTTGATGTATCAAAATTATCACCATATATATATATATATATATATGTGTGTGTGTGTTGTATTTTCTTAATTACTATGGTACAAATGATTTGTTTTGGCATTTCACATGTTTCGTAAATGTCTATCAAACACATAATTAGCTAATGCATCTGTCAATCTATTCATGCATCTAGGAATATAATGATATGTGATGTAATCAAAATGCCTTTCCAGTAGATGAATACATAGATACATTATCAATATTTGAGGGTTTATGATAGAATATTTCCCATTGAGTTGAAGGACAACAAGCTGTGAATCCAAGTTGACAACCAACTCTCGAATGTCAAGAGCAATGGCTTCTGACAACACTTCGATGACTGCGATGTCTTCAACAATATTATTAGTCATGTGACCTAAACAAATACCTTGAATATCAATCAACTCACCATAAGGGTCATAAATGGCCCACACCACGAAGGATATATTTCAGGTACTATGACAAGCACCATAAGTGAAACTGATATGAGGAGTCACAGACATCTGCAAAGCAAGGAAAACATAGCAAACAGGAAAGTTGTTTGAAAACTAACACACCAAACCACACTGCACAAAAACGAATGACACACTAATGTACACAAGTAACCATCCAAGATGACCTAAGTGTTACACTAAAATTTGTCACCATGACTATTTGCAGTTAGTATGGCTCCATCAACTGTCATACTATCCTCCTTGGCAAGTCTCATACCTCTGCTCTCCATGTCAAACTCCAAGAAAGAGAGAAAGTTTTTAAAAATCTATTTATCTCTGGGTACGCAGTTTCTCTCAGCCTTACCTGCGTGTACGCAACCCAAGTTCACAATACCTGTGTACTTGTACACTCTGTATGTAAAGGGGTGGGTGCGTACCCCTGTAAAGGTCAAAAGGCGTGAGTTTCATCTTAAAAAAGTTACTTGTGGTCATTTCTAGAGCATTCTAGAAGCTTGTTTGACGTG
>APFE030998140.1:57041-89865 GCA_000404065.3 Pinus taeda | reverse complement strand
TTTTGCTCTTTTTTCTTCCAATTGTTGTGGTGTCAACCTTATAGGTTGTGGAAGACTAGTGGCAACAACACTTCCGTCTTTATAGATGTGAGTGGTATGCTTCCTGGTTGCCATAATTTTGCTTTCCATTTTTCTTGCTAACCTGAATGCCTTCTCTAATGAATCAGGTTCCCAAAGGCGAACATCATGTTGGATATTATCCTTTAAAGACCCTATGAACACATCAATCCTATGCTCCTTTGGAATATCTTTTACCCTTATGTTCAATTTTTGGAAGTCTTCAATGTGCTCCATCATTGAACCCTTTTGTTTGAGACTTATCAATTGGCTAAAAAAGGTGTTGCTTTCTGTATCCTCATAATGTGCTGTCATTTCTTCTGTAAAAATTGCTCAAGTGACACTTTGTTTATGAGAGAAAAGCCATTGATACCATACAAACTGATTTGGTTTCAAATATAAATTTGCAATACGTAACGTTATGGAGATTGAAAAATTGCTCCATCTGTAGTATCCATGTTGTGGGATCCTTGCCATCAAACTTCCTCACATCGATTTTTGGAATATGGTGGGTCTTCAATCCAACATTAAAGTATATGAAATCATGATTAACATTTCTTTTGTTCTTATCATGAGTTTCCTTTACTACCCTTTCACCATTAGTGACCATTTCTTGTAGCAACTTATTCAAATTTATCCTTAATTCTTCCATCTTATCATCCATCTTAGCATCCATGCTATTTATCTTAGCTTCCATGTCATTCATCTTAGCTTCTACACCTTTCTTTAAACCTTCCATCTTAAATTCTGTTACTTTTTGTGCAAGTGACATTTGTTGCACTTGGTCTCATAATTTTGATATATCATGTTGCATTTATTCATCTTCTTCATGAGTCATGCTAGATCTTTCAGGTTTCTTACTAGGTGTTTTCATTTTCTTTCCTCCGGGCATCAATTACCGATAATAATGCTTTATTATACCCTTTGAATTCCTTCAAACTAATATTTCAAACCAAGCTTATGCAAAAATTTAAAAAATCTACACACCTTTTTTCACTTTGTAGAAGCTTGATATTGAATCTGATGTATCTCTGTAATTTCGGATCATCTAGTTCTAAATTTACCACTTGTTGTACCCCTCTATGTCCTCTTTCCAATGCCACTAGTCTGATCGAATTTAGATTCTCTAAGAAAGAGTTACGCATAATCTCCCAAGATGACCTAATTATAGATCTTTTTAGATGAGAAAACTTGTATGAAGTGCCATGTGTTGTTGTTTTGACCTTCGGATCTAAAAAATATATTCAAGAAACTACAGTTCATCCTCTTTCTATAACTTCTTACAAAATTTGAATTTGATTCTCAAAACAAAAGTTATGACGATTTTCCCTAAGTCACTTGTTTGGAATGAAATTTGAGAGTCTGAAAAAAAGCCAACTTCCTCAGATCATATCTCCGCAAATACAACATGAAAAGCTCTAAAATTCAGACCCGAGGTTCATAACGAGTTCAACCCAAATGGATTTTTTTTTATTTTTGAAACATCGCATAAAAAAATTTATAGCGCAAATTCCACAATGACCTTTTTGGAGTAGCGAAACCCTAGAATCCAAAGCTCTGATACCAAATGTTATGAAACCAGCTCACAAAAAGATAGAAAAGAGAGATAAACGCCTTATAATTCAGCCTCTTCAAGGGGGAAACCTCCTTTACATTACATAAATGAACAATTCTTGGATGATTCAAATGGAAAAACCTCCTTTCTATATAGAGGAGTCTAAGGGATCATAATATAACCAAGTCGACCTAACAATAATAATATAAAGGCACAAAAATAACAATAGAGGGATTCTATGGGGCACGGTACTAACAACATGGGGACAATACGGGCACAACAATATTAATAAGGGATACAACTACAATAGTAATGGGTAAATCACTAGTATTATAGGGACCTAACATCAGATGTCTTATGTGATCCTCCTTAGACTTGTCGTAAAGTAATATATCGTCCAGATATACTATTACAAATTTACTAGTAAACTCTTTAAGAACTTCATTCATGAGTCACATAAATGTACTTAGTGCATTTGACAAACCAAAAGGTATTACTCTCCACTCATACAATCCCTCATTTGTCTTAAAGGCAATTTTCCACTCATCCCCTTCTCTTATCCTTATATGATGATACCCACTTTTAAGATCTAACTTTGTAAAATAATTTGCTCCACTCAAGCAATCCATTAAATCTTCAACTCTAGGTAAATGAAATCTATACCTAATTGTGATTTTATTGATGGCTTTTGAGTCAATACACATTCTCTAGCCTCCATCTTTATTTGGACTCAATATTGTTGGTACTGCACAAGGACTCAAGCTTTCTCTGATTAGCCCTTTGTCAAGCAATTCCTAAACCATCTTCCTAACCTCCTCATTCTCTGTGGGAGTCATTTTGTAAGCTTCTTTGTTAGGTAGATTTGCTCTTGGAATCAAATCTATATGATGGTTGATTATTTTGATTGATGGTAACTCATTACGCAAATCATCAACAATGATATCACAATAGTTGTCCAACATTTCTTGAATTTCAATGGTTAAATCAGAAACTTTAGTGGAAGTCATTATTATCTTGGGCTTACAAATTACAGCAAAATTTACCTCATTCTCTTCAATTTGCTCCAAGTATTCCTTTCCTCCCAGTAAGAGAGTTTTTGGATCAGTCTTCTTTCCTGATGCATCTTCTTCTCCCATAGGCAGCAATGTATGATTGATACCATCTTTATCAAACTTGTAGGTGTTTCTTTTCCCATCATGCATAGCTCCTCTATCATATTTCCAAGGTCTTCCAAGAAATATGTGACACACATTCATTGGCATCACATCACATATAATTTGTTCCTTATATTTGCCCAACTACAACTCCACTTCACATTGTTCATTCACTAACAGCTGATGTCCCTTTTGTAACCATGATACCTTGTAAGGTGTTGGATGTTTCATTGTCTTCAGCTTCAATTTCTCCACCAATTCTATAGAGACCAAATTATCGGTGTTGCCACTATCAATGACCATCTGACAGCACTTCCCTTGAACCTTACACGTTGTTCTGAACAAAGTCTTTCTTTGTGATGGTTCAACTATCTCCTTTGCTAGCTTGAGAAAAACCTTATTGATTACCAAAGATTCTCCTCTCTCTGGTATATTTTCTTCTTCTGTCACTATTGTTGTTGTTGTTGCTTCTCCTATTTTTTTACACTTGTAACATCTTACTTCTCTTCCTCTGCCTCTGCCTCCTCTTCCTCTAGAAAAACTCCCTTTGCCAGTTGCATCACCTCTTGTGGGTGCATGCTAGTTTGAGCTGCTGCTAGCTCCATCTTTAGGTGTTATAGATCTTCCTCTACCACCTTGACTTCCCCTTCCTTGAAAAGTACCTCTCCCTCTGGTAAACTGCTTCCTGGTGAGTTTTTCTTCAACTTTCAGTACCATCTGATAAGCTTCCTCTACTTTTTTAGGAGACAATATACTTATCTCATCTTGAATGTCCATCCTAAGACCATTCACATATCTAGCCACCTTCTCATCTGTATCCTGAGTTTGTCCAACTCTTATGCTTACCTTATAGAATTCCTCTGTATATTCTCTCACTGTCATAGACCTCTGTCTAATATTTTGCATCTGTCTAAACAAGGTTTGCTGATAATTACTTGGTAGAAACTTACCTCTTAGCTTTGTTACCATCTAGTTCCAATTTTTGATTGGGTGCTTGCCAAGGCTCTTTCTTTCTGCCTGCTCTCCATCCCACCAAAGTGCTACATGTCCTTTTAACTTGGTGACATCAAACTTTACTTTCTTCTCATATTCTATTTCTTCATAGTCAAAGAATTTCTCCATGTCATTAATCCAGTCTATCAATTCTTCTGGATTCAATCCTCCTTCATATATTGAAACCTCAGTCTTTGGCCTAGATGTGGATTTCAACACTGATTGGAAGAATCTCATCTCAGGAGTAGCTACTACGGTTTCCTCCTCTCCTTCAACTTCAACCTCAGGCTCACTAACATCTCCATCATCTATATTTCTCCCTGTTGTTAATGGTTCCATTCTAGCCTGCATCTGTTGCCCAACTTCCATCACTTCAGCATTTACCATTGGCCATCCTCTTCCACCATTTCCTTGTCCTCTTCCAACTCTGAAATCCATATTAACTTTCCTTCTTCTGCTTCTGAGATTCAATTCAGTGTCAAAAGGTTGTTCTGATACCACTAATGGTGGCCTAGGTGCAGGCGATATACACAAATGTCCTAATCATGATATAATTTCCTTTAATTCTGGCTGAAACCCTTCTTCAATCCTAATTGGAGTATCGTCCATCTATTCTTAGATTGATTGTTTCATAATTTTCCCCTTTTTAGCCACTTTTTCCAATCCCTTTCCTTTAATCGCCTCAACCCTTGTTATCAGGAACAATTTTCACCACAGAGCCCCTTTTCCACTATCGGATTCATAATTCCATGGGAATTACGAAATACACTATCGATGGGATTTTGAATGCAATAACACAATTAGGCATGAAATACACTATCAGCGTGATTTAATTGGCATAGCATGATTACACAAGAAAATACACTATCGGCGCAGTTTTCCAAAGGATTGCATTAAAATGCAATTACACTATCAGTGCAGTTTCCCAAAGGATTGCATTAAGATGCAAATACATTATCGGCACTTTACTATCGGATTTTCCCCAATGTGATAATATTGTAGCATTTTGATAATCGCAATCGGTGATTCCAATACATACTCGCTAAGCTCTTCCCATTAAAGGCTTGTGATGTGATAAGCCCCATGGATCCAATAGACTACACTTCCTCGTTTATAACCTTTCGGATCCGAATGTATCAATACTTCAGATTTTAGCAGTTCCAAAGGTCGGTCCCTCTCCACTCAAGCACTGTGATGCGATAGTGTTTATGGACCCAACTTAGATATCAGCCACACTTGATAATATTTCAAGTCCAGATTCTCAATTCGGACTAAGTTTTTCACAATTTCTTAGTGTAAACCAGGAATTTTCCGGCAGGACCAAACAATGCATATAAAGGTAACAGGGGATGAAGATACATAGAAAAACACTTCAACAGACTTTAATCAAGGTATTAATTGGAAACAAGGTCGAACCATTGTTATAAAAGCTTAACAGATTACGCTGTGCAGAGCTAAAATTATGCATAAATACCAAGTTAACAGACAAATACAAGTTCAGATGCACAGAAGGGTTCGAAGGTCACCACACCTCTGGGATCTACCAATACATAGAGAAATACCCTCTTCCTTTGAGAAATATGCGATAAAATCATGCGGTCCTAATCCTTTTATAATAACATCAAACTTACATATATACTGGTTCGTGCTAACAACCAGATCCTAAAACAGAGGCTTAATTTAGTTATGTGAGACATCCTCTTCGAGAACCTCCACTTTGTTTAACTAATCCTATCTGTTCAGTGAGCTATTCTCCTCGAGAACCTCCACTATGGCTTAACTATTTAATATTTATTACATCATGATTTATTCCTAGATTCTATCTCTATGCTAAACTAGAAAAACATGGAAATTGATGGCTAAAGGATCCCACTCCTTTGCTTGTATATTTTTTTAGATTTTTGGAATAAATTTGAAGATTTTTCCCTCCAAGTCTCATGCTCCTGCATCACAGGATCCTTGAGGTACCCAACCTCTTTGATTAGACGTTGCCACGAGAGCCCCAACAAGGAATAGCAGGAAACTTTGAGTGGGTAGAGACAGATGCGGATGGAGTGACAGAGGGAGCTTTAGCATCAGAGAGTGTTACTAACCCAACAGGGAGGTGAGTTGGGAGATCAGTTGCTGACTTCTTAGTAACTGAGTTGCAGTGCAGCATTAGGCAGCACGATGCAACATGATGAGAGGAGGTGCAGTGCGAGATAGGACTAGTAGCAGCATGGATGCAGTAGGAGGAATCAGTGTGATTGATGCAGTCAAAGATCAAAGTGATAGAGGCTAGAGCAGTCAGATACTGAAGAGCACAGAGGTGCAAATTTTTCAGTCGACAGAGGCAATAGCAGTCAGAGACTTTGATGATAGATGCATCATACTGATTGATGTTGGATATTTTTTGTTTCTAGAGTTGCTAGAGCAACAACACTTGAGAGAAGTTTTGCATGCAGAACATTCCAAAGGTTCAGGATCAGGTTCGAGTTGAATGCCTTTCTTGTTGAGAGGGAGTGTTGAAAATAGCAACAAGAAATGCTAAAAATAGCATTTCTATGAATAGTATTTCAGGATATACTCCAACTCTGTTGGAAATAGAAAAAAATATAAATGCTAAAAATAGCATTACTATAAATAGCATTTCGGGATATATTCCAATTTTGATTTGTCCTTTAATCAAAATTGAGAATTCAAATTCGAATTTAGTCTCACTAGCTATTTGAAAAATAATTAATTAATTCATCTTGAGTTAATTAGTTGGTGAAATTCAAACATGAAGTCTTTGTGAAGACGTGCAACAGTTATCCCTTTGATTGAGGAAGTTATCCCTTAATTAAGGAGATAAGGATGAGTTGTATTTGAGTTGTAATTAGTTAGCTCAGTTCACTGAGTTAAGTCAAGTTAGATTAGTTCCAAATAGTTTTTGGAACTGATTGTGAGTTCAGTTAGTTAATGTATGCATGCATGCAACTAGTGTTCATCAGATAACTGAATATTCTCTTTATAAGTAACTCATGCATGTCAGTTAAGAGAAATATCCAGTTGAGATTAAAGATAGGGACATTGTACTATCAGTTGGAGGAATTTTCATATAAAGGAAACTCATCCATGCAGAGGGAATTAACTCCTTCAAGATTGCACAGTTATTTTAGAGGTCAGTGTTGTGTGTGAGGTGAGAAACACACAGGTGGCAGCTTGAGGACCTAGGAGAATCTGTGCAAGGAAATAGGAGGCTTGGAGGACTGAAGGGAGGCATATGTGTTGTCTATTTTGTCTATGAGCAGTAGCAAGAAATTGTATTAAGAGCTAGATAGCTTGAGAGCTAAAGCTTTGTCTAATCCTGAGATATTTCCACTTGTATGATAATACAGATAGTGGGGTTTTTAGCTGAGGCTTTCCCCAGAGTATTCTTTTGTGGTTCATGAGTGATTAAATCTTCTTCTTTGTTATATGTGTTCTATTTGATCTTGCTCAAAACTAATTAAGCTTCCGCAAGTTTGATTGTAGAAGTAGATTAAGTATTTTGATTTCGTACATTTCATAATCAGTTTTAATGGTGAAATTTGTACAGAAAACATTAAAATATTTTTTAGACCCCACCCTCCAAGTAGTTTGAGCATGGGAATACGTTTCCACTTCACCCAAGGGAGAAAAAACTAATCATGAGAACATGCCCACAAAAATTTGACATAGCCTCGTGACTTTTTCTAGTATTCCCCTTGCAATCCATGTCATAGACATCCAGAAAATAGATATTGCCTCGACCAATGAATTCACCAGGACTAGCCTTCCTACCCGAGATAGCCAATGCAAGCACCAACATTTTAGTCTCTTCTCAATCTTAGAGATTAACCACATCCACTATTATTTCTTATATCAATTTGATTTCAAGTGAAAACCCAAGTATCTTAATACTTCTTCCAAATCAAAAAATTTATATGGAAAAACACTAAGTTTCTAAAGTTCAAATGCTTCCAAGTATTGAGCATATATAGATGCCTTTCTAGCATTTACAACCATCCATGTTGCCTTCTCGAACATGAAAATAATATCAGCTAAATTTTTCACATCCTAAACAAAACCATTACTGAAAATTAAAATATCATGCACAAATTATCAATGTGTAATAACAAGATCATTTTATATAACAGTACCCTAGATATTCACAATCAAATGGCTAAGATATTCAACAACTAGAAGGAAAAGTATAGGAGAAAGGGGGAACTCTTGCCTTAGGCCTCGTTGCACATGAAGTAATGGAGAGGCAGAACCATTTATTAATACACTAAATGAGATCGATCTTAGTCATCCCATAATCTAGTTTATAAAGTCAATGTCAAAACCTAGGTGAGTTAAGAGAAGGAGAATGTAAAACAAACTTACTAGATTATAAGCTTCAGAGACGTCAATTTGAATAATAGCACCTTTTGATCTTCATGGATCTATCCACCTTCTAGAAACCCAAATTGTTCTTTAGGTATAGCTCGTGACAAAATCAATTGGATATGAACTTATAAACATAGTTGGACAAAGAGATGGGGTGAGAGTCTTCAAAGGAGGAAGGCTTATCAACTTTAGGAATGAGGGCGATAAAAGTAGAATTGAAGGCCACCAAAACTTTACCTTCCATTATGATTCATTTACCACTTCTAAAAATATCCTTTCTGAGTATATCAAAAAAAAAATCAAAGAATTCATCCCCCCACTCATCAAGCCCTAGACTTTAATCCTTTTAAAAATTGGCTAGAACAACCTTCAACTCCTCTTTAGAAAAATCATCCATGAGTTCTCTATTATATTCCTCCTTCACAAATGTAGTGAAGAGTGTTACACCTTGATGACTTTCACAATATTAGCCCTTGTAGGCTCTTGAAACAAGTTCTGAAAGTGGTCTCTAGCCATAGAGGCTAGTCCCTCAAAAATTTGAGACCTCCCTACTAACCTCATCTTGGAGATTTCAAATTGTATTAATCAACTTCTGAACCTTGTCGTAAGCATGAAAACATTTTGTGTTCTTGTGCCCCCTTTCAAGCCACGAGCCCTACTTTTTAATCTTCAGAAAATCTCCTTAGCCTCCAAGATTGAATTTTTTATGCCTTCAAGATGAAATAAGTTCTACCTAGATGTCACAGTCAAAAATATCCCATCATCAAAGTTTAATACAACATGAATCACCCTTTCAATATCCATAAGCTCCCCCTCTTTTTTTTTGCATTTTCACTTCACCCACTCCACCAATTTACTTTTAATCCTCTTTAAATCCTCCTCAAAATGTTGTTCCATCAAACACCCTCTCTATGATTCGAAAGGAATCCATCCTTCTTTAGTCAAAGAAACAATATTTTCCTCTTTAATCTAGGATGAGTTAAATTTTAAAGGGCTTCTAGGCTTAGCACCATGACCTTTTAACTCCAAGAGAATGGAGGAATGGTTAAATCCCTCCCCCCCTCAACATAACCAACCCACTGAGGAATAGAATTAAACTGCTCCACCAAGCCCGTAACAATAAGAAATCTATCAATTTATTTTGAAATTCACTCCTCCAATGTGTGTTGATTCCACCATGTAGGCTTAGTTTTTATGGGCTTAAGATCCAACAAATTTAAAGCCTCTAGCTTGTTAACAAAAAAATATGATAGATTATCTAATCTGGCTCTTGGCCCCTTGGACTCAGTAGCACCCAAGAAAAACTTAGATCCCCCTCCCCAAGATTAGGTTTTTGACTTCCAACGTATTTGAACCAAAGAAATTATTCCATAATTCTAATCTACCATCACATGGACCATAAAGTTTTAAACAAATAAAAGAGACCCCTAGATATGAGGAAAAAACATTAATCTGAAACCCAAAACTAATGCTCCAACAATATTTAACCTATATTTCACACATCAACCACCCAACAAAAATTCCCCCGGAGTGACCTTGGGCATTCAAGGCAATGAACCTCCACCCTCCAAACAAGGATTCCAACATAGAAGAAACAACCTCACCAACACCTAGGGTTTCTTGGAAGAAAAATAGATATGGATTCTCCAACTTAACCAATATTTTTAAAGCGAGTTTTTTGAAGGGACTTGCCAAACCCTTATAATCATAAAATAAAATTTTCATTATGACACGACCCCTTGGGAATTCACAGCTTTAAGCACCCTAGTGATGGATGATTGTCTATCAATATCGATTTCCTCTATAGCCTTTTCTTTAGCTTTTGAAATGGTGGATTTCCTTCTGTGTGATTGACATCCTAGGGAAGCTTAAGAAAACATTTCCCACAACCACCAACTAGGCCCTCATTCCTAGACTTGAGATTGTAAATGATTTCACCACTCTCATGGCCCCTAAAGAATCGGAAAGGGTCAATGCTTTTGAAGATGGGAACGATGTCAATGGGGAAGGTACTAGGCAAATGACCCGAGGGGAAAGACCAATAAAAATAGAATTTGACACAACAACACTCAAGCTCCCAAAAACATGGCCCAAATCATTCCCTAGTTCTGAGAAAGAATATTTAACAACAATAACAGAAGGAAGCGGAAAAAGAGAACCTGTAGCAGGTGAGGTTGACATAGTATAATCACCAGAAGCTTAAGGAGAGCACTTGACATCAACAATATTGTCGTGAAGATGAGATTAAAACTCTGTTTGATGTGTCTCATTCAGATCAATCACCATGTTCTCACTATCCTTCGGAATACCAACATTTTTCTTTAAATTTAACCCCAAATCTAGTAGGGGGTCAATTTTCATCTTTTCTTGAGAATCTCCCTACACCACATCTTTCCTAAAGGGGAGAGAGAAATGGCTTACAACATGGCCATATTTTTGATATCGGCAACATCATAATTGTATGCCCTCATAGTCTAGAACTTATAGCCACTCGACCCCCCATACCGTTGTTAATAGTTTGATATAACGTATTGTGCAAGTCCAAAGACACCAAAATTCTCGACATTGACTTGTCACTGGTCAATTTGAAAGAGTAATCCACCTAGAGAAAAACCTCAATGTTGTTTCCCAAGTCTTTAAACTATTTTCATTCCACATATGGACTAGAAGAGCCAAAATTCGAACCCAAATAGAGAATGACATCCATATGCTCACGACTAGCATCAAATAAACGGCTCTAGAATTTGAATAAGACTAGTGTAGAGTTGATGGAGAAAACACAATTTTCAATAAGAGAGGCGTCCTCGTGTAAGCCAAAATTTAACATAATCCATCCTTTATCCATATTGAATAACTCTGGGATATCATGAACCTTTGCAAGGATTTCCTACCTGAGCCACTTCTGAAGGGTATCGAGGCTAAATTTTGTGCCCCTAGCTCTACCAACCAAAGACATAGTCATCATAGCTTTCACCTCTTCCATCTCAACATCATCACCCAAGCTCATCTTATATGAAGCAAGACTAACCTCACTATTTAAGACCTTATTTTTCTTATTCTTCTGCTTGGAGGCTAACAAAACCCTTACAGGAGAATGAGAAGCTTCCTCCCCACCATCTTCCTTATCTGGTGCTTCCTCAATATTTTGCCCGACACTCTTAGCAACTCCCTCCTTGGCCACCATGAAAGAGTTCAGAAAACCACTTGAGGCCATCTGAGACTCTTCCCCAATCAATTCTTCTGATAAGATATTCTTTGGCTCTGCATCATGTAGAATCTCTCCCCCGGTCGAGATATGAACAAATCCTTCATCTCCCAAACAAAACAAAGAGTTTACTAACCCTTCCTCCCGAAAAACCCACAAATAAACCACTAGAGAAAAGGACCTAAAACAAGAAAAGAGAAAAGGCTCAAGAAAAAATGGGCCTGATATCACTGCTATAATAGAACCACCCACATTTTTCCAATGGGTAGGTAAAAACTTGGTTTAGCAGACTTACCAAGGAGAAAAACCCCGAAAAACTTGTCCCTTGAGAACTCTTCACCAGCTCCACTAACGGATACACTTCCGATGCAAACCCATCAGAGGTTCACACAACTTTGGTCGAGTAACTGCTAATCCTTGAGGAGAAACCATGGAATACCAAAAGTATTCATCAGTTGCAAAAATTTGCATGTGACCCGGGCTTTCCAAACGATACGCCCTCTCTCACAAAACCATTATGACAATTATCTTACAATATGAACAGGACGCCTACAGTGACTAGGTTTCCACTTTTTGAGCAGAACCTACAAGAAACCCTAGCCACAACCGACATCCTCACTCTACTCCATCCTCGTCTATAATATTTTATATTATCAAAATTTATTATTTATTGTTTTGAATTATTGAATTTTTATTTATTTACTATATTATTGGTTAATAGATTTGAAGTTTTCTTACACGATAGTAAGTTAAATTCTTTTTTGATTTTTTGTTAAAATTTTGTTGAGTATTTCTAGTTTTTTATAATTTTATATGATTATCTAATTTAAAAAAAAAAAAAAAAAAAATAGATTAACTAATTAAAAAAAAACATAAAACATTTGATTTATAATTAAACCTAATTAACTTAATTTGATAATATATGTATATAGATATAGATATATGCTCACATAAAATATTCGATTTATAATTAAACCTAATTAACTTAATTTTACAATATATATAAAATCCAATATATCTTATGATCACATCTACCAGCACAAAAATGAAGAGGTAGATCAACTCTAGAAAATTGGACTAGATTGGGATAGAGGCACATGCTCGATCTAAGGCCTTAATACAAAATCCCTTTTCGACACTTGGGGTCTAACTAAACATTGGGGCTATTAGGTAGGTAAAATGTTTTCTCTGGAATCATTTGCGGGATCTTTATACTAACTATTTTGGAAGTTAATCAAGAGGCTATATATATATATATGAGTAATACTTGAAAAGTTATAAGTATGTTTAAGTATTTATTGAATGTTTAAGTATTTATTGAGATAAAGTTATTTATTACAAAATAAAATTGGTAAAAAAGAGAAAGAAATAATATATTATATATGATATATATATATATATTATATATATTATTTTTGAAATAGGGTTTTTCATAATTTTATTAATTTCAAGAATTTATTTAGGGTAATAGTAGAAGATTTACTTCAATAAAATATTTCTTAGAGCATACACAAATGAGATTATTTACAAAGTAGTTATGATATTTTTTTTGCCCATTTTAATTAAATTCATTAATTAAAAAAAATGCCATATGAACCAAGTGTCATATGAAATGAGTTATGGTTTTTTGCATGTTATGATGAGCCATTGGTATCTGGCCCATTGGTATTGTAACAAAACCTATTTCATATTAAAATCTCACCATAAGTAAGAAAGTCAGGGATGAATTCCATGTTTAAGAATCTTGTTTCATGTTTTGTTTAAATGTTATAGCTTAACTTATATATCATTCTTGATCATTAAATAATAGTAATAATTTTAAATAAATTTATAATTTAGTTAAATTTTGTGATTTTTTAAATTTTAGTAACTTGAGATGTATGATGAAGTTTTGATGTTTATAGGCATATGCCAACCATTTAAGCTATATGGTTGCACTAGTTATAATAAATATTAATAACTATGCCCCATGGGATAGCTCACTTGGTCGAGTTCCTATTGCTAAGTGTCTCGCCTATCGAGAGGTCACAAGGTCAAATCCCCTCAATCCCCTTGGGATTAAGCCTTGCTAATTATGCTGGCGGGTAGGTCCCTTTGGGTTAATCTACCTGATAATAAATCTTAATAACTATATATTAAATATTAATATGCATATTTAATATATAAACTTAATTAACTACTATTATTATACCATTCAACTAATATATAGTAAGACACATATATTAATATAACTAATAATATGTATTAAATTATTACCTATATATATCTTCCATATATAATATTAATATGCATCTTAATATATAACTAATAACACTATATATAAATATTATATGCGTTATTTTATATATAAATTAATTAACTAATATATTATTATCAATCAACGAATATATAAGTAAGACACATATAATATAATATATAATAACTATGTATGTTAAATATACAACTTTATAATATCTTCCATAATATATTAATATGCATTTTAATATATAGCCTTATTAATATATTAACCCGGGTGTTCCTTGAGTTAATTACCTGATAATAATCTTAATACTTATATTAATATGCATCTTTAAATATAAACTTAATTACTAATATTAGCCTATAAAATTCAGTGTACATAAATATTACCTTGTTAATCTACTGATAATAAATCTTATAACTATATATTAATGCATCTTTTATATAAACTTAATTAACTAATATTAACCTATAAAATGCCAGTGTACATTATAATATTACCAATCAAATGCCAGTGTACATTATAATATTACCAATCAACTAATATATAAGTAAGGACACATATAATATAATATAATATAACTAATAAAATATGTATTTAAAATATATTAAACATATTATAATATCTTCCATATATAATATATATAGATATGGCTAGTAATATATATAAAATAATACCATAATAATAATTACAACGTTATATTATTTTAACTAATAAAAATATAGGTTAACTATAACATAAGTATAAATTATATAACAAACATATATTTAATAGTTTATATAATATTAGATATACTAGTAATTATTATGATATATAGTAACGTCATACTCTAATTTATAGATGAAATGATTTTTTTCATAGGTAATATAATAATATAGTACTGTGACATGCTCTTTTTCATAGGCAATATAATTTCATTCAAGATTGCGATTTTTTCTTGTTTAAAATATATTTTTGAATGTATAAATAGATTCAACTCCCTAAAAACCCCTAGGGAACTATAATTCTACATACTAAACAACTTAAACTCAAGTTTTTAAAAACCTCTACCAGATTTTGGTTAAATTTAAGTAGAATAAATGCCTTGAAAAGAAAGTCATTTCATCTATTAGTTAGACTACACTGATAGGAATTTTTAATAGTTATTATGTTCATAGGCGTGTCTATTTTGAAATAGGACTTCTATAATTTTAATTTAATTATCAATGATTAGTAGGTAAACGATAGGGATTTAACCTACACATAAAAATTTTAAGAATATTCTTAGTAGTATATACAGATCAAAGGTTGAGATCTCCAAAGTTGTTATGCTCTTTCTTCCCCTTTAATAAATTGATTAATTAAAAAAATGGCATGTGAACATGAGATGGGTTTTTGAGCATGTTGTATTAGTAAACCATGGTATTGACCCATGGTATTGTAACAAAACCTAGTTATAGGTTATGGATCTCCATGCTAAAGTGGGGTAAATCTCCATGATTCAAAATCTTAACACATGTTTTTTTAAATGTATATATGTTTAACTCATTTTTTCCAAAAGGAAAAAACCCCTAATTTTATTCAACTTTTTAAAAAATGAAAAAAATTACATTTTGTAGATGTTAACCACATTCAGTTACAGTAACCTCTCTGATTATGTGCATAAGAAAAGAATTGAAAAATAATAGAAACCTATGAAGTTAAGTGTGATAGTAATCACTTAACTTCTCTTTCTTGCCTTTCTTTTTCTAGACCTTTTACTAGCACCCTTAGTTGGGATTAATTGGAACAATTACCAAATCACTACCAGTTATCTTCCATGGAAGTTCTTTGTCTGATTCTAAACTTTCTAAAGCATGAACTCTCTTTGTGCCCACCATCCCATCCTCTTTGTGTGCCACTTTTTTCTATTGTTTTGGTTCATGGATCACTTCTAATTTTGTACCATTTTTCTTGTGGGTTGCAATTCCATTCTAGACATGAGCATCCCCTTCTTCTTGGTGATCTAGGTCTGGGTGTGAAGAAGGACCCTTCCAAGACCTTTTACTTTCGTGATGTGTTAAAATTGCTTTTTAAAATAACATTAACGAATACATATGCATGTGGAAAATAAGAGGAACATAACAATGATCAGCACATGAAAACATAAGCGTTGATAACGGAGTTTGTCTAGAAGGGACTACGTCTCCGAGCCCCAGTTTCAAGATGGTGTAGGCTATTGCATTATGTGTTGTCAATAATGGTGATGTACACAAGAGATGATGTCGCAATCATACAAGGAAAAATGCCCTCACAGAGGAGTGGCTCTAAGAGATGTTCCACAACTAGAACTCTCAATCGAAAGACTCCTATCAGTATGATACAAAGACATGCATGGTGCGCATCTCGCCAACATGGCAGAAAAGGGATGTAAAAGAAAAACACATGCATGACGACAACAAGAGTATCCCAGCAACATACAACAAGGGATTTCAAAGCATAACATAAAGAGTTATGACAGCAAGTACATCATATAGAAGATTATGCATAACATGAAGCAAGGAATCATGACAACATGTAATAAAGAAGATCCTACATCAATATCAATCAAGGATCCATGTAGCATAATGTAAAAGAAGAAGTACATGAACAATAATCATATACCTCACACCACAGGCCATCTGAAGAAGTGGATGTCACACAGCTGAAGCTGCTCAAATCATTGCTCTCAAGGCATCGATCTTCATAAAGATGGCTGCTTGCACAAGAAAGTGGACATCTGACACATAGCTGCTCAATAAAAATCTAAATCTTGCTAGACATCGATTTCTCAGCCTCAATTGCAAGAAGAATCGAGCAAACAAGAATCATCTATCAAAAGAAGCAGAATTGATCATAAAAGAATAACTACTATGGACTTCTCGCTCTGCAGCTCACTGGCTATTTGGCTCTGTAGCACTTTGGCTTATGTCACTGCAGCTCTGTGATCTGTCAGAACCTCAAGCGCCCTCTAGCTTCCATGCTTCCCTGTATCTCTGCAGCTCTGTGGATTTGAAGCGTTGCTCTAGCTTCATGCTTCTCTACGTATTCAACCTCTCGGGCCTCTCTCCATGCAGCCTCTCCACGCAATCTCTCGAGCTCTTTGTTTCACCGCTCTCGCCCTCTATTTCGCAGCCTTTTGCCTCCTTCCCCAGCTCTCTGTCACCATCTTGTGTTATACCATGGTTGGGGACAAGGCCTCTTAGAAATCAGAGTTGTTTTGTTTAGAAAAAGAGTGTTGTTTGAATGGAAAGATCGGTTGGTGTAACAAAATCACAAGATTGCCCTTTTTTCTGTTTAAAATAGATATACACTAAAAACTGATAAATCCAACCAAAATCCTTTAAAGCTGGACTTCAAAACTATTTAAATCAGCCCTACAGACCCTATTGGGTCCGCCTTTAAATGCTTATCGCAATCGGGGGTCGGCAAGGATCGGCGCCGATTAAAAGCGGCACGATATTAGGGGTCCCACCGATATCGTTATCGACAATGTATCAAAATCAGCGATTGGCATTCCAAATCAGCACTCAAATGGATGTTTTGGCATAGACATCTATGTGATTGTTATGGGTCGGGGCGATGTAAATATGACTTCGGGGTGCAGGCCGGGTCCACCGCCGATGGCTTGTGCCTGCCCCTAGACATGTGAAGAAGGGTTTGGTGGGGGTTATTGTCGTCGATCCTGATCCCATATATATAAATGCGTTTATTGCTATGATGAGGTGGTTTTAAAGGGTTTGGTAGGGTTTGTTGCCGCCGATCCCGAAACCATTTTTGATTGGTTTTATATATTTATTTATAACTCTATATTAAACATCATTTGTTATATGGTTATTTAATAACCACTCTATGATTTTGTCTCTTACGCAAGTTTATGAGACAAATGAGAGAATGTCAAGTGTCAATGGCTAATGGGCTGCCATGTGGGTCCCACCTACTTACTAGGATACCATGTGGTGCACTATGGGCCTCACTTTTCCCCTTCCATGTCAAACTTTGAATAGCTCCATCTTTCGCATACGAGCTTAGTTTGACGAGCCATTCACACCTCCATGGTCAGGATGATGAGTTCTTCGATCTATTCCCGGTTCAAGCGCAATCCAAATACTTTGATTTTTGACCCATCTTTGTCTTGCATGTCTCTCTAGAGCCACCTAGATTAATCCTCCCCACTGAGGAGCTTTTGGTCCTCCAAAAGCATGGAAAATAATTTACATCTTTCTCTATACCTTTTCGACATCACAAACTTCCTTAAAAGGTCTCGCTTCCATCTCCTTCACCTTTGTTCTTCGGAGCCTTAAGCGACGAGTCGACACCTGCTACTTCTGCAACCTATAGTACATTGTTTTCAAATCACATGCTTTGAATAACATGACCCAACTAAAGACCCAAATGTCCCATACATGCCACAAGTTTATAGCACATACTCGGTGGTCAAGTTTACAACAAGATGGACGTAATACCCCAGCTATGACACATGGCCAATTCATCATGGTTGCTTCAAAAAGTGATGTTTAACACGTCATCACTACAACACATGATTTACATACATAAGGCCAAACATTATTGTTTTGACAAGTGATGGAAACATAACATCACTTTCATAGTTTTAACATGTGACTCAAAACATGACCAGACATCATTGTTGCTGACCAAGTGATGGAAACACATCATCACTTTTACACTTTAAAAACGAAACAAATCATTTACAAAGAATGACCATGAAACAACATCATGTCAAAAAAACCACTTTTCACTTATCAATGCGAATGAGTCACCTCCTTGAGGTGGTTTTGCTTGTCGAAAAACTTCTCTTCCTGGTTCACACACTGACGCTTTGTCTTTAAGGCGCTGCTCTGGATGGAGCTTCCAGCAAGTGACTCTTTGATGGCCATTTTTGTCGCAATGACTACAGTAGGCTTTATTCCTCCATACCTGCTTAACTTCTTTCTTTTCATGCTGTTGAGAGGGTTTTTCATGCCTCATGAGTGTTGCCATTCTTTTCCAACAATTAAAAAAGGTATGGTTAGGTAAACCACAAAAGGTGCATGTTTCTAATGCCTTGATCTTCGTTTATTATTAACAACATGATCAAAATGAACATTCGAAGATCTAAAGTGGTTATACCTTTTTTTGCTATCTCTGATGTTAGTATGGCGATGAGAGCTTGCCACGGCTCTCTCCCTGCAATGGAAACTGCCATGTGATGATGGGGATATTTTCCCATCATTTTCTTTCCTCAACAAAGTCTCAGAAAAATCTAACACCTTTGAGCACTCTCCTTTAGTGTATCTCGAGACTGCAAATTGAGGTTCGTGCTTAACCTCCAATGGTTGAGTTATACCTTGGTTCTTAACACCAAGTTCTTTCTCCTCCTACCTCGTCTTCGTAAGGAGCCTCATGTTGGTCCCTACAATTGGGATCTCCAAATATCCAACATACATCATACTATGAGAAGATGAAATCAAAAGGAAATCAACATCTTTTACCTTTTCTTTTGATTTGGAAAGAAATGATGAGGGTTGCTCATCATCCGTCATTAGTGGTTCGCTAACTGTCTCAGCACATTCCCCAAATTCTTTCCTGACATACCCAAGTCCTACCTAACGGGGTAATTCCTCTACTTTGATGGGGTTGACAATGCCTTGGTCATTAACGCCAAAGCCTTTTCCTTCATACCCCATTCTCTTCAATAGTTTGGAGCCAATTCCTATGGTATGATTTCAAACACAGTGAAATCATCATCTGGAAACATACATGAAGATGGAGAACTACATTTTAGCTCACATGGGTCTTGCTGGAGCTTTACCAAGGCCTCTTCCTTTGCTTGCAGCTGTCGTAGAAAACTTTGTTTTTCCTCTTTCTCTTCATGTAGGCGCATCTTCAATTCATCATTCTCTGTTTGAAGATTATGTTTGTTTTTCTTTAGTTCTTCCATTGCCTCTTCTGTGGCTTTCAACTAAAGCTATAATCGCTCCTTTTCCTCTGTCTCTTTCTGTAGAGTTTCATACACAATTTCCACTTTCTTGGAAATGTTCAACATGGTTTCGTACATCGCTCTTTCATCCTTCGTCATTTTTCACCCTGCAATTCACATCAATGCAAAAACCACTTTGATACCACTTACTCCAGGTCTGGGTATGAAGAAGGACCCTTCCAATACCTTTTACTTTCGTGATGTGTTAAAATTGATTTTTAAAAGAACATTAACGAATACATATGCAAGCGGAAAAGAAGATGAACATAACAATCATCACCACATGAAAACATAAGCATTGATAACGGAATTCGTCCAGGAGGGACTATGTCTCCAGGCTCTGGTGTCAAGATGGTGTAGGCCATTGCATTATGTGCTATCAATAATGGTGATGTACACAACAGATGATGTCGTGATCATACAAGGAAAAATTCCCTCATGCAAGAGTGGTTCTAAGAGATGTTCCACAACTAGAACTCTCAATCAAAATACTCCTATGAGTATGATACAAAAACATGCATGGTGTGCATCCCACTAACACGACACAAAAGGGATGTCAAAGAAAAACACATGCATGATGACAACAAGAGTATCCCAGCAACATACAACAAGGGATCTCAAAGCATAACATAAAGAGCTATGACAGCAAGTACATCATATAGAAGATTCTGCATAACATGAAGTAAGGAATCATGATAACATGTAACAAAGAAGATCCTACATCAGTATCAATCAAGGATCCATGTAGCATAATGTAAAAGAAGTACATGAACAATAATCATATACCTCACACCACGGGCCATCGGAAGAAGTGGATGTCGCACGGCTGAAGCTGCTCGAACCATTGCTCTCAAGGCATCGATCTTCATGAAGATGGTTGCTTGCACAAGAAAGTGGACATCTGACACATAGTTGTTCAATAAAAAGCTGAAGCGTGTTGGACATCAATTTCTCAGCCTTGATTGCAAGAAGAATTGAACAAAGAAGAATCATTGATCAAAAGAAGTAGAATCAATCATAAAAGAATAACTTCTCTGGACTTCTCACTCTGCAACTCGCTGGCCATTTGGCTCTGTAACACTCTGGCTTATGTCACTACAGCTCTGTGATCTATTAGAACCTCAAGCGCCCTTTAGCTTCCATGCTTATCTGTAGCTCTGCGGCTCTGTGGATTTGAAGCGCTACTCTACCTTCATGCTTCTCTGTGTATTTAAGCTCTCGAGCCTCTCTCCATGCAGCCTCTCCATGTAGCCTTTTGGGCTCTCTATTTCACTGCTCTCAGCCTCTGTTTGGTAGCCTTTCACCTCCTTCCCCGGCTCTATGTCACCATCATGTGTTATACCACGGTTGGGGACAAGGCCGCTTAGAAATCAGAGTTGTTTTGTTCAGAAAAAGAATGTTTTTTGAATGGAAAGATCAGTCGGTATAACAAAATCACAGGAATGCCTTTTTTTATATTTAAAACAGATATACACTAAAAACTGATAAATCTGACCAAAATCCTTTAAATTCGCACTTAAAAACAGTTTAAATCAGCCCTACAGACCATATCGGGTCTGCCTTTAGATGCTTATCGCAATCGGCAGTTAGCAGGGATCGGCTCCGATTAAATCGGTGCGATATCAGGGGTCCTGCCGATATCTTTATCAATGACGTATCAAATCCGGCAATCAGCACTTTTACTGGCGCATGTCAGAGATCGGTATTCCAAATCGGCGCTTAAATGGATGTTGTGGCATAGGCATCAGTGTGATTGTTATGGGCTAGGGCGATGTAAATATGACTTCGCGGTGTGGGCCGGGTCCACCGTCGATGGCTCACGCCTGCCCCTTAATACAAAGTAATATGGTTATAAGATACATAATATGGTTATATATATATATATATATGGTCAAACATATATGCTAGACATGTGGAGAAGGGTTCGGCGGGGGTTATTGTCGCCGATCCTGATCCCATACTTATAAATGTGTTTATTGCTGTGACGAGGTGGTTTTAAAGGGTTCGGTGGGGTTTGTTGCCACTAATCCCGAAACCATGCTTGATTAGTTTTATATAGTTATTTATAGCTATATATTAAACATCAATTGTTATATGGTTATTTAATAACCATTCTCTATGATTTTGTCTCTTACACAAGTTTAGGAAACAAATGAGAGAATGCCAAGTGTCAATGGCTGATGGGCTACCATGTGGGTCCACCTGCTTACTAGGATGCCATATTGTGCACTGTGGGCCTCACTTTTCCCCTGCCATGTCAAACTTTGAAGAGCTCCATCTTTCGTATATGAGCTTGGTTTGATGAGTCGTTCACACCTCCACGATCTAGACGACGAGGTCTTCGATCTAGTCCTAGTTCAAGCGCAATCCAGACACTTTGATTTTTGAGCCATCTTTGTCCTACGTGTCTCTCTAGAGCCACCTGGATCACTTGGTTTGGAGGTTTCTCTATGATTCCTCCTTCTTTTTCCTTCGTGAGGTAGGGATGAGAAGGCTATCATCCTTTTATTTTTTTGGCCTACCCCTTTTCTTTTTTAGGTTCTTTTTTACCTAAGGGCATGTATTTTTCAAGTGTCATGTTTAGTATCATGATCAACATCTGAATGCCATATTTTAATAATCCAAAAATTGGGTCCACTAAAAATTTTTACGTTTCAACTAAATGTTGTTAGGTAGACCTTTACTTAGGTTAATTTCTACACAGATTCTAGTGAAGGTAAACAATTCTTTCTCCATTCTGTCGAGGTCCATCTTTTTGAATGACCCCAAGATGTTAGCCTCACCCATCTTGGCATTGTTGAGACCACCATTTTTGTGGAATCAAAATATAGCAACCAAGGGGTAATGAAGAGCCCTACATTTCCCCAAAACTAGGGCCTTTCTTTCAATGCTCTCTCCATATCTTCTTGGGTATTGACTGAACAATGAAGAAATATTTTGAGAAAAGATATATGTCATAGTTTGTAACACCCCCTCCTAGGTATACCCAAAGTAACCATGAAAATTGGGGTAAACATGAGACGAGAGGCTACCATGATTATATTTGACCTTCTATGTGACCTTAAGGAAGTGAAATCAATGGAACATCACACACAGTCATCCAACATCATCAACATAACCCTCAGGAGACAAGTCAGCCACTCAGACAACTTGTCCCTAGGTCCCACTATTGTTCTGGATCTCTTAGGCCATAGTCATTCTCATGCCATGGGCAAGGGAATGACTAGCAACCTAAAGTCACTCTCATAGGCCTGTCTACCTACGACTGTGGACCAAAATTGCCAGTTCAGTGCCAATGACCTTAGGATTTAAGCCAATTTTCTAGCCCAGAATCTCGTCCTCTGCCCAAAACTTGCTACAACCTTCAGAATTCATTAAGGACATGATAACAATGATGATAAATCAAAACCAACCTCAGGACTAGGCCTAAGCATCCCCAACCAAGACTAACATTTTGTCAAACACTTAGCATCAATGCTACCTATAGGTCTAGGATATAAGACAAAGCATAAATCAATGAAACAACTTATGAAACATAACTAGAAGGATCACCTCCTTCTCCATTGAACTACTACATCATCAATTAGGTATTGCATCCATCCATTTAACAGTTACAAGTAAATACATGAAATAACCATCACATGAACTAGTCATTTAACCAAATTATAACCAGCATTAAACCATATAAATATTATATATAATACAACCATTAAATCCACATATAAATTAGTGCAAAAGTGAAAGAACTTATCTTTTATTAATCATAGGCAAATCTAACTAGGTTCGGGACTTCCACGTACTACCCGACTATAGACATGGTTGAACCAAATCTCTCTTTTAGCCATCACCCTCATGCCATATTCCAAGCATGAATGTGGGATCTCATAGAACAACCAATGTAATCCATAGATTAAACCAGCTCCACCCTCATCAACTGTGATCACACCAAAACTAGCGCTCCGATCACAACTGAACAGAACTTGGAATGCCATTAACAATCCATCATTATCCTTGAGGAATTTTCCATCCTTATCTCTCAATCTTTACCGCAATTGAAACCTAGATCACTAGGCCCTAAACTGAGACATTCTCTATGGCTTTTTCGTGTATCTTTCCAAAACTGGTCAAGGGATTCCTAGGCCTTTGGGAATGGAACTTGAGACCACCTCCACCCCGGATTCTAAAATCCATCTGGCAAACCAAAGCTCAAAAATTGAAATAAACATCCCAACATACCGAGGCACCTAGAAAAATCCAAGGCTACGCTGAAAGCCAATGTCATAACCCGCAAAAACCCTGCGACCGACAACAAGAGAACCATACACCAACATGCAAATTCATGCATTTCCAAACCATCTAGGAAATCACACATGCAAAATCTTACCTGCAAGTATTCATGTTGAAGCTTCTTTATCTTGTTTTCCTTTCCTTGATCCTTGCTTTCCTTCCTTTCCCTTTGCTTGCTTTTTCTTCCTTAATCCAAAGTTAGAGTACTCCAAGAAAACTCTGAGTGACCAAGAGAGTGAGAGAGAGAGATAATAATGGGAGAGCTCCAAACTTGAACTTGAACAAGAGCCATGAATTGATCCTTAGAAGCCTTTTTATGCATGAGAACTATAATTTCTTCATTTTCCATTATTTTCCTTCAATTTCCTCCTCACATGCAACCTATGACCTTTCACCTTACTTTTCTCCTAGTTTCCTTTATTTTCATAAATAAATGTGCCAAAATGAATTTTTTTAATGCCTTTGCCATTCTTCCTTAGCCACACATCCAGTGATGCCCACTAGGATATATTTTCCCAACACTCAGCTTGGAATAAGTGTCCCTTAACCATGGTCTAATTTTTCCTTTATTAACTTTTATTACATGAACTTTTCACCAGGGATATTATAGAGCCCTCCCCCTTGGGGAACATCATCCTTGGTATTAAACCACACCATGATCTCAAAAAAACCATTGAAAAGCAAAAATACTTCCCCTGGAGATTTATAACTTAGCTCGTTGTAGTATTTACAATGAAAGACCTGCTCAAAGAAAAACATCATCATGACATGACAAGATAACAAACATACATCTTATTGGAGCTTTATAACTTAGCCTTGGGCAGTATTTACATCCATATACATACACATACATATAAAAAAACATCAATAAGACATATGCCAAACATATACCAACATCAAGCCAAAACTGCTTTGCCTCAATCAGCAAACTATAAAGGATATAGGGCCCACATCTGATCCGCCATTTCCCCTGTAGCTTCTTCAAGCCCAAAGCACTTCCATTGCAATTTAACTTTCTCTATGGCTTTGTTCTTGAGCATGAGATGTTTCCACTACAATATGCACTGAGGCTCCAACTAGAACTCTCCTTCTTGCTCCACCTGCAATATAGACCAATCAATAATATGATTTGTTATCACAAAACCTAGCACTGATAGGCTACTGATCAAGTAGACCTTGTGTATCTCTTTCAAACCAACTTTTGGCTGAGGCTTAGCCTCCTCAACCTAAGAGGGCTCTCTCAAGGGATTAATGATATTGATAATGGATTAGATGGCTAACTCTATTAAACAAATGAAGAAGTTTAAGTGGTTGAAACACAATCAGTAAACATCCATTGGGTTTATGGAGTCAGAAAAGCTTAGTATGACAACAGTATCAGTTGAACATGGAAGTCAGGGGATCAGAAGTTCAATATATCAGTTAACACATAGAGATAAGTAGGAAACATAGTCCATGAATCTATGAGGGAAGTTAGAGCATGTCAATGAGTTCAAAGTATCATACATTCATACTACTGCAAATAAGGAAATAAGGACAAACATAAAACAAGCACCATTGAACTCTTTCTGAATCCTGAGAAGTAAAGCCAAAGTCTGTATTCATAAAAACATAATCTTCTACAATGACACAATATGAGTGTTTCTCTTAAAATTTCCAACCCTTGTACATTAGCTATTCTCCTATATATAGAGCTCTTTACATAACTGAGATTCCTCCTCCAGCATGAGGGCAATTCGAATTCTTCCTATTATGACACCTATTGACACTTAAAACTGACCATTAAATGTAACTGACTGTTGATTAGCAGTGCTAGAGACCTAAAACAATTAGGAGTATAACTCCTCATCATGTTGGTAGTAGCATTTATTACAATCCAAACTCGCTCTCTAACAAATGGCCTTCTACAGTTTAGCTTTGGTGGAGGTTTGAAACGCCTTGTTCGCCCTTGATGCCTCATCTCTTTATTGTTCTTGGAAATTAGGAAGTTGTTCATGCTTTTTTTCTTTTGGTCTCCACAAGGATCTTTGAAATCAATTATCCCTGCTGCTCTTCATAAAATTGCATTGGATTATCTTGTTTTCCATACACTGTAGACTTTGCTCATATACACGTGGTAAAACAAAACTTCTTTAATGATGCCTGAGCATTATGAATCAATACTAGCTATGACATAATGGCCATTTTCATAACATATAGCTTTGGAGTTCATGGATGTACTTCTTTTACCTATTTTTCCCTTGTTGGATGTTTACATTTTGTAAATGATCCTTTTCAAAAATTCTTCTACAAAAAGATTTCCCTTTGTCTCTCGAAAACTGGCCCATCAAGTCATAATATGCAGCTATAGCAGTTTCTTAGTGTGCTACGAAATTGTTGTGCATTAGGCATCACCTACAGCAGTTTCGTAGCGCACTACGAAACTGCTGTGTAATTTCAAAAACATAGTTTTAAGACCAAAATTTAACTTTTTTGAGTCTTTTTTTTCTTGAAATGGCTTCTCCATCTGTCATGAAGATGTTCCAAAACTAAATATAATAGACACCATTCTTCAAGGAAAACTTCAAAAGGTAATCTAGCAAAACTTTAGACTTAGCCTTACTTGTTGTGTGATTTCTTTTAGCTAAGGATGTCCTTCACACTGGCTTAGTTGCATCTTCAGATCTTCGATTTGCCTCTTCATAATTCTGGTTCTAGCTCTCAGATTTGTATTGACCCTTCTAATGTATCTTGCCTCCTTTATTGCAGGGACTGTCCAGGTGTAGTATTGAGCATGACAATTGACCACTTCGGGTATTGAAATTGTTTTATCTTCCCACAGAGCCTCCATTTTATTAAAATAAGCTTCCTTGATTGCATGTTTCCTTGAGATTTTTTTCAGTTTGGCAATTTCAAGATTTTCTAATTTCAATTTCTTTTCCAATTCTTCAAAACTACATTTCTCCTGTTGAGAGATAACTTCCTTACCTCTATTTTTTTTATGCAACTACGATGATGTTTTTGATGAATCCTTATGTCTTTCATGAGATTTTGTTACCTCCCCTATTTCGCTTGCTTCTGGAAGAACCTCTTGTATCTCTCTTGAACGTCTTGTCCTAGGTCTTCTTGGCTTAAAAACAAATTCAGAGACGTAATCATCAAGTTCGAGCTTTTTAGAGGTTTTGGCCCTTTTGGGTTTGCCTTTACCTATTTCTATCAAGTTTGCTCGAACCAAAGGAGATTCTTCAATGTCAATTGCTTGAACCAAATCATTCAGACTTCCTTTTGAAACTGGGGTTACCTCAGTAACCACTGTCTTGCCCTTTTCCTTAGCTAACTGGCTCCTGGTTACTCTTCTTCGGACTGTTTCCCCTGTGGATTGTTCTTGTACCTCATCTTTGACCTGAAATTTCCTTTTTTGTGCCTATTGGGGTGTATCTCAGATTACTAGTGGTCTTGTGGGCTCCTTTACCTGCTTCCTAGCTTTCAACTTCACGAATCTCCTGGACCTTGTTTCTACATGATGATTAACTGTTGGTGGAGAAATATTCGTACCCTGAGGGCTGAGACCAGTTTCATCCTTGAAGCCAGACATAAACATGAACATGGACCACTCCCTATCTATTTTCTAGAGCTCATGCAAAATGATCAACTTGACTAAGTCGCGATGAAACAACGAGGTCTCACAGGATTCCTTCTTCAACTGAACCTTGTCACACATTTTGCCCAAGCTACGAAACAAATAGAAAGGAAAATCAATAGATATCTTTCCAGTGAAATGAAGCAGAATCTTGAAGTGATAAGAATACACCTTATGATACCTCCCTTCATAGGTGAAGTATCTCTGTATGCATGTAAGTAAATTTGCATATGAATCTTTGACAAAACTCCTGGGCACTGATTTGTTTAAATCTGAATCGATGAACCCTAGCTTCAAAAACTCCTTGCATGGAGTCATATCAAACTTGAAATTTTTAAACCACCTCTCTTGTCCCCTTGGAATTTCAGTGACTGCAGATATAACCTCTAGATAGATGGGTAATTCGAGCACCCCAACTTTCAAATTCAATCCTATGAAATTTAAAGCGAATTCCCTGGTGACTTGCATATGGCCTCCTTGAAGTTTCTCACAAAATCTCCAACAACCAACCTGTTTGAAGGCTCGTTCAACTTCATTGTTCTTTAGGATAATATCTAAGCCTTCAGGTTTGTTCCTCGGACACCTGCCTGACCTATGATCTTTCCTTTTTGTAGACTCCTTTATGGAATTCCTGCAAAGTGACAATTAAAGAAGCTTGCACCGTCTTAATCTCAAACACTGCCTCGCTTGAAATGGATAAGATACCTCGCTTGAAATAGATAAGCTGCCTTGCTTGATCTTCAAAGAATCTAATTGAACGCCTACCAATTTTCTCCTCATGCATGAACTCAAACATAATCATAACTGTGAATACTCAGCTCCTTCTCGAAACTTGCAACCAGTGCGTACCAAGACACCTAACAACCCTAATGATGAGAATAAGTGGTTGAATGTGATAGGTAAAGTGTATGGGCTGACAACTGATGATGTAAAAAATAATTGATTTTGATAGATTTGACAGCTGGATGAGATTTGCTACAGATCTGCACGAATCCCTGATTTTGTAGCGCAGCCAGTGCAAATTCTAGGTTTTGCACTACGAAAACTCCTAGACTGGGTTTTGCGCTACAAAAACACCTAGAGAGTTTCATAGTGCATAAGAACTTTGAAACAGGATTGACATATGGAACTTATGTGTGATGTGGGACCAATGATGGGTGATAATGAAGTGTTAACCCTCTTTAACCATACCAACAAAACTTTTTCTTAGATCTTAGATACTAAAACAACCACGGAAAGATTAAACCAAGACTAACACCTAACCTTTGCAATAAAACTAATGTTCAGAATTTAGAAATTGTCTCTTAAGTGATAACAGTGGCTCCACTTGGGATAGTGTGCTCCTGTAGTACACTAAGAACTCATTGGTTGAGTGCTTTATCCTCTTATGATAAACAGAATTTTGTTTGACAAGCATCTCCTTCAAGCTTATGAGGCCTCCACCTCAGGCTTAAGCCTTCTATTTCAGCTTGTCATTATTTTCAACAAAAAAGAAAAACTGATCAAACGCATATATACAATGTCATGAGAAACTGATAGTATTTCAACAATGGTAATGCTTTAGGAACCTGCCATTAACAAGTCCTCCGGCATATGATTCTCAATCAATTTCCTACAAAATCTAAGTGTTGTTCCCATGGAAAGTAACAATCTGATAAGGACCCTTCCACAAATTTTCAAACTTACCATGCTTACCCTTTTCTTCAATTCTCGCCTCCCATTTCAGCACTCTGTCATGGATCTGAAAACTAACTTCCTTGATCTTTTTACCAAATGTATTCTTGATTCTGTTCTGACTGTGTTGATGACTGTCATACACCTCATTTCTCTTCTCTTGTAGGGATATCATTTGATTGATTCTCCTTTGTACAGTGCTTGGTTCCTCTTCTAGTCCTTGAATTAGTTTCATCACAGGTACTCCAAGTGATGTTGGAAATATAGCTTCAGCACCATACACTAACTCATATGGCGAAGTGCTGATAGATCTCTTTGTACAAATCCTATCAGCCCACAAAGCATACCTCAATTTCAAATGCCAAGCTTTCTTGTTTTCTTGCAACACCTTCTTATTGATCCTTACAATGCTCTTGTTTGATGATTCAGCAAGGCCATTTCCTTGCGGGTAATAAGCAGTAGAATGTCCTAGAGTGATATGATATTGATGACAAAAATTGATCATTCTCTTGGACTTAAAATCTTGAGCATTTTTAGTTATAATCTTCATTGGACAACCAAATCTAGACAATGTATTATTTTCTAGGAAAGAGATAAACACTGAATCATTAGTTTGCCTTGTTGGAATCGCCTCTATCCATTTGGGGAAATAATCTGTGGCTGTGAGAATCCAGTGATGTTGTCCTGATGAGGGAGGATGAATTTCTCCAATAAAATCCAATCCCCGTTGTTGGAAAGGCACTTCAACATATATAGGAACCAAAGGCAAATGCACAAGTTTCCTCTTTCCCTCAAATATTTGACATTCCTGACATGTAGCTACCCTTTTGTAAATATCTCTGAACATAGATGGCCAAAAATATCCAACTCTTAAGATTTTGTTTGCAGTAGCTTTCCAATAATGGTGTCCCCCACAATCTCCTTTATGAAATTCATCAATTACTTTATCATCTTCTTCTTCAAGGAGACAATTTAACAAAATCCCTCCTGCATCTTTCCAAAACAAATTTCGGTCATATACAAAATACCTTAAAGATTTCAACTTGACAAACCGAGCTTTGGAATTTGAAAGATTGGCAGGGGCTTTATTATGCTGTAGCACAAAAGCCACATCCTTGTACCATTTTGAAACCAAGAATTTTTCATTTATTTGGACCAATTCCTCCTCATTTTCAAAAATTTCTGAGATCTTTGCACTCAAATTAATGTCAAGGCAGTCCAGATTTGACTGATTCATTAGCTTTGCCGAGCCTTGACCCTTCACCAATTTGGTGGGTTTGATGTCAATGTCATACTCCAACAATTTTGCTATCCATTTTCCCCTTTTTCCATCCGGATCAGCCTGTGTCAAGATATCCTTTATTACAGCATTTCGAACATAAACAACAATATGAGAATGCAAAACATAGATTCTGAAATCTTTGATGGCTTTCGCCAAGGCGTAAGCTTGCTTCTCTAGGATATTGTACTTCAGCTCAGCATTTGCTAATGTGTTACTAAAGAAAGAAATAGGTTGTTCAGCACCTTAATTTCCTTTTTGCAGCAAAATTCTAGCAATTGTATCTTTAGAAGCAAATGTAAAAATAAAGATAAGTATCGGTGCTTGTGTAAGCGCCTTCTTGATCTCCTCAAAATATTTCTTTGCCTCAGTTATCCATTTAAAGTCTACTCCTTTCTCCAACATCTTTTTTATATTCTTTACAACCTCAGCAAAGTTAGGAATCAAGCGTTTAACAAAGTTCATCTTTCCAAGAAAGGAATGAATCTCTTTCCTACTTCTTGGCAGATCTAGCTTTTGAATTACAATAACTCTATTAGGATCAATCTTAATTCCTTTTTCAGAAATGATATGACCAAGAAGTTTGTCTGATGTTAAAGCAAATATACTTTTAGTGGGATTAAGAGAAATACCGAACCTTCTACATTTCAGCAAAATTATTTCAAGGTGTTTCAAATGATCTTCTTCTCTCTTTGAAAAAATTGTGATATCATCAAGATAAACAACCACTGATTTATCGTTTTCTTCAACAAAGGCAATATCCATCGCTCTTTGGAAAGTGGCCCCTGCATTCATGAGACAGAAAGGCATCTTGGCGTACATGAACATTCCCCATGGCATTGTGAAGGTTGTCTTCTCTTGATCATCTGGATGTACAAGAATCTGATTGTACCCTGAGAAACCATCAAGCATAGACATACCTTGCGAACCAACAATATTTTGTGTTGACACCTAATCCTCAGTGATTGGGAGAATTGAATGTGAACAGTCATCAAGAAGATGAACTGAACGATCACATTCATGTATATAATAGATAGCTGCCTAATTGAATAAATGAATTAGTTTTCCTGGAGTTACTCCTGGCCTGACATGGTATCAGAGCACAGGTCCCAGGTTCTTTTTTTAACCTTGCCTTGTAACTCCTCTATCCACTGCCTGCCTTCTACTCCTCTATCCAAAGGCAGTGTCATATACGTTTTTGAACATATGAGTTATGATATTTCCTCTGAACAGTCGCCTGTTTCGCTGGAATCGCAGTGACTGCTTTGGGATATGAAGTCATATGCATTTTAAAATGTGGTGCCTTAAACCAACTCGGGAATTTGTGTAGCTCTGTTGATGTTTCCGTTGTAGTGGTATATGAATCGACCTCGGCCCCTTGGCCTCCCTCCATACGTTGCTGCTAAAACATATGTCATTGCTGCCTCCATATGTTGCTACTCCTTGCATACGCTTGGTGACAGTATATATAAGATGGTGTAAATGCTTCTCCCTTCAAGAAGACAGAACCCATATCTGAATCACGCATTAGTAGCTCGACGATTCTATTCATTGCGAGAGCAAGTAATAAATTAAACCTAATTACTTGCAGGTACCAGTAATAGAACGCATTGAATATGGAACGTTGTTTGATATAGAACGCATTGAAAATAGAACACATTGATAACGCAGTTTGATAGTGCAGTTTGATAATAGATAATGTAGTTTGATAGTGTTGATGTTAAATACACAGTTTGGTAATGTTGAATGCGCAGTAACACTGTCCCATTGAAATGTTGAAGTTTGATAGTGCACTTTGATAATAGATAACGCAGTTTGATAGTATTGATGTTAAATGCGCAGTTTGGTAATGTTGAATGCGCAATAACATTGTCCCATTGAAATGTTGTCTGATATGAATTGTATTTGAAACCCTGTCTGGTATGCGTATTACCTTGAAGGGTTACATTACATATATGGAATGTTTCGATTTCAATAGAGAATACATTTGAAACGTTGTGTTGATATGGATATGTCACCATTAAAAACGTTGTGCTGATCGTAATGTTATTTACTTGGGAGTGTGACAGTACGCTTCAATAGTTTCACTGATATTCATATGTCATTTATATTTTCAAAGAATAAATCTCATTCTCATATGTCATCAATCTGTGAATGTGAGCGGTGCTTCTTTGGTTTAAGTTACCTTAAAACTTAGAGTGGTAGTGTTTATGTTTTCTCCCCTTTGAGAAAAATTTGACTGTATAGTAGCAGAAGTTTTTTCTTCATAAGAGCAATTTTTTTTGCCATCAGAAGTATTAGTCTATCAGCAAAAGTTTTTTTTATATCAGCAGAAGTAATCTTTTACAGAATGCATTCAATCATCTCTATGATAGGAATAGTTCTCACTGGCAAGGAGAACTATCCTGACT
>APFE030998140.1:42732-53238 GCA_000404065.3 Pinus taeda | reverse complement strand
CAAAAGAAATTGTGTGGCTCAGAAAAATTCTTGAAGATTTGCAGGTGAAACAAGTACAATCAACTCCACTCATGATTGACAACACCTCTGCAATAAAGTTGGCCAAGACCCCAAAGTTTCATGATCGTACAAAGCATATCAATACTAAATATCATTTGATCCGACATCATGTTGAGGCCAAAACAATTCATCTCCGCCATTGTTCCACAAATGATCAAATTGCAGACATCTTCACCAAAGCACTTGGAAGAGAAAAGCTTGAAAGATTCAGAACGATGCTTGGACTCACCAACATCCCTTCAGATTAAGGGGGGGAATGTTGACACCTAATCCTCATCGATTGGGAGAATTGAATGTGAACAGTCATCAAGAAGATGAACTGAACGATCACATTCATGTATATAATAGATAGCTACCTAATTGAATAAATGAATCAGTTTTCCTGGAGTTACTCCTGGCCTGACATTTTGCATAATTAAATCCATCTTGGGAAGAGGATAGTTATCTTTCAATGAAGCTTTATTCAAATTTTTTAAGTCTATACAAATCCTGATCTCTCCATTCTTCTTTCTAACTGGAACCAAATTAGCAAGCCAATTTGAGAATCTGATTGGAACAATGATTTTAGCATCAAAGAGTTTCTTAATTTCCCTTTCAATCAATGGCATGAGAAGAGGATTAATTCTTCTTGACTTCTGCTTGAAAGGTTTCTCATTCTCTTTAATAGGAATGGTATGCTGGATAATAGAAGAATCATATTGTTTTAGATCAGTATAGCTCCATGCAAAAACATCAACGAACCTTTTCATCATCTCAACATATTTAGCTTTCATATCAGCTGAAAGAAACTTTGAGATCTTAACCATATTAGGTACAACTGAATCCCCTAAATTGTAGCTCTCTACTTCCTCCTCATCAGCCTGTAATTTTGGAGCTTTGAACACATCATTTTGATCAAACAACTTCTCAAGAGGAATGAGACCCTTGGGTATTAAATTATTTTTTAATTGTAAGACTTCAGATTTTCCTTTGAATCCACAAACATATTTTGTTGATCCATTTGAGTGCTTTCAAACTCTTCTTTTAACTCAATGAAATTCTTTACCTATTGATCATCTTCAAAGACTTTCCAATTCGTGATGTTATCTGGTATAGTTGGTCAATGACGCACCTCCACCTCATACTTTTCAGAAGAATGAATTGGAATAACAAATAGACTGGCAGAAACAACAAGGGAATTTGCAATGGAGTTTTGATCTCTAGTTTTGATAGTGAAAGAATATGCTTGAAACTTTTCCAACATGTCTAACACTAAATTTATGTATGCTCTCATCCTCACATCCTTTGTCTCATAAGCACATTCCACTTGTTTGATCACCAATTCGGAATCTCCGAAAACAGAAATGTTTCTAGCATTCAACTTTAACAAAGCTTCTAAGCCCAAAATCAGAGATTCGTATTCAGCCATATTATTAGTGCAATCAAAGTTTAGTTTGTAGGAGAAAAACCTGCTTTCATCATTTGGACTTGTGATCCAAATTCCAACTCCTGCCCCTTCTCTTCCTATTGATCCATCAAAGTACAATGACCACCAGCTCATTATCTCTTTTTCATCTTCTTGCTTATTTCCTTGGCATTGATTTTTTGAAAGCATCTTCTCCGATTCATCTCTAACTGACTCATTGAAAAGGAAGGTTGATCCAAGCCCAGTATCAAATGAATAAATGGGACAATTTTGAGGTTTGTCTTTTTTTCTTACCATATAATCCATTCTGTCTCCCGATACAATCTACTTTGCTCACCAAAAACAGGGATACTAGCATAGGTAAGGTCCATCTGCATTGTGCCTTTGATCTTAAAAGCAACATCCCAAACTTAGGTGGAATGTCAGCCACAACAATGTCCATGACAATTATCTTTGCTGGAATTTGTGTTAGACCCACAACAACATCTTTAATCAAGCCAATGCATTGAACTCTTTTTGAATCAAAAGAGAATAAATCCTTATTTGGTCTTGTTACTTGTAATCCCAAACTTTCCATGATTACCTTGGGCATAAGATTATGAGAGGCCCCTTAATCCAACATAGCATTATGTAAGGTCATATCATGAATACTAATACTTATGTAGAAAGGAGGAAATTCTTCATTCTGATCATCTTCAAGGCTTGGACCCAAGTATATAATAGGATTATCCTCCTATATATTTAAGATATCAGCCACTCCTGGTTGTGAATTAAGCATCTCTACAATCTTACTTTTGTATTTGTCTACCTTGAAGATTTCACTAAAAGGTTTTGATATTTTGATTTTCGCAATTTCATTCTCAAGGTTAAAAACATAAACAATTTTCTCAATTTCTTTAGTAGGAGATGGAGTTTGAATGTCCTTTTTACCAGGTCGAGAATCGACTTTACCCTCAGTAGCCTTTAGGTTTTCCCTCTTGTCTTCAACAGCCTTTGAAGCATCCCTCTTGCTTGTTGTAATTGGCACATTTCCATTCCTGAGGTTGTACTGTTTTTGCATTTCAAAGATAGCATGTTGATAACCCTTTAAATAGTCTGAAGGCTCCTCTCCTTGTTTGGTCACGCTGGACTCATCATGTTCTTCCTTAGTCAAGAAAACTCCTGACACTTTTTCATCAAGACAATGGATGGATTCTTCAGGAATTTCCTGTTCATCTTCTTCATCAACTAAGTTCTGCTGAAAAGGGGGTCTTATTGGAGGATCAGGCTGTTGATTCCTATTTTCCCTTGGCCTTTGTTGGTTTTGAGGTCTCCTAAATTGAGGATTTCTAAATTGAAGCTCCTATTGCACAGGAGGAGCAGAGGTATTCCCAAGAGCCAACCGATCCATCGGCTTCTCCATGGTCTTCATCATTGAATAAAATTTATCTTCTGGAGCTGAAGAGGAAGGTTTCTCTTCTTCTTTCAATTTGGATTTTCCCATCTTTGATTTTTTAGCAGCAACCATGCTTAATTCTACTTTAATTGCATCGTTTTGCATATCATCAAGTGTAGCAGAGTCTCTCTCTCTGAGCAACAAAGAGAAATCAAAATGAAACGCTTCAGCATATCTCAGTTGTACCAAAGCTTCAGGAGGTTGCAAATGAACTGGGATGGAATTAAACACTTTGTTAAACCTCTTGGAGAATTTTTGAATGGTCTCATTAGGTGCCCTTCTAAGATTATTGTATTCAGTAACAGCTTGAACCGGATTAGTTCTATTTCCCCACTTCCTCGTAAAGTTGTCTTCAAACTCTACCCAATTATGAATGCTTCCGGCTGGAAGGGCTTTAAACCATTTTCTAACTTCCTCGACAAAGGTTTGTGAAAATAATCTTAGCTTCACATCCTCATCATCAATTTCTTCTCTCTCAGCAAAATCATTGAATTTTTTTACATGTTCTTCTGCTGTGATTTCTTCATCACCACCCCATGTTGGAATTCTTGCAGCATATTTGCTGGGAAGGTCATGCAAAACAGCAGGGAGTGCTAGTGGAGCATAGCTAGCAGGTACAACCATGATTAATGGAGGGACAGTGATGACAGGTACTGAAGAGACAGAAGGAACATAACTTATATGAAGCAGATTGCTTGGTGTTTGGAAACTGCTAGGACTAATAGAAGCAGGGGATGAGTTGTTGATATGAAAAGGACTATTTGGGCTTTGCAAATGAGTGACAAATTTCCTTCAATTTGGAAGGGGTAGACCAACTTTAGATTTAAGTAAGACTTCGAAAGGATCGAGTTCTTTTAGTTTATCTAAGTCTTCACTTTCTAACAATAATTTAATAGTAACAACTTCCCAAAATTCCTCTTTATCTTTTCGTGATACTAAAGATGAAGTATCAATCCCTCTTTTTTGCAAATCTAAAATAATTCCAATGAGTTCTTCTTCATTTTCTAATATAAACAACACCTCATGAATTTTTTCATCAACTATTTTGTCTTCAGGACTTCTTGAAAATTCAGAGAGCAAAGATTTTGAATAAGATGGAGTACCTGATGTTTCAGTAAATCTCTGTCTACTCCTTGAAAGGGTGTTTGGATTTTCTACAGGAGTAGGTGGATTTGGGTCAAGATTTCTCCATGTATATATCCCTTTCGAAGCCACCTTTTAAACTTTTGAAAATGTATGGAGTCACTAAGGTAGATTACAGCCTCGAAAAGTCTTCTGAGCTCCTACTACCTTCAGAAGTTCAGTCTCTTGATTTCGGGAATGATTAATCTTTAGTGATTTCTAAGTAATCACACATTCCTACCACTGTAGATAATGAGAGGAGGAAAACACAAGACATTTTGAACATTAAATTCCTTCTGATTCCTAAGAAGCAAAGCCAAGTACTGTATTACTGAAAACAGAGTATTACACAAAGCACAATATGAGAGTTTCTCTAAAAAATCTTCAACCTTTTACACTTGATCACTTGTTTCGAAGAGTTAGCCATATTATTCATTATCAAAATCTTTAATTTTGTGAGAGAGCCCGCTTAGGTTGAGGAGGCTAAGCCTCAGCCAAAAGTAAGTCTAAAAGAGTTACACAAGGTCTTCCAGGTTAGCAACCTATTAGGGCTAGGTTTTGCGATAACATGATCAACATCCTTTCTATACTTATTAAGCAATGAAATATGGAAAACATCATGGAATTTCACTATTGGAGGCAGTTCAAGTCAATATGCCATTGGTCCAATCCTCTCAATGATCTCAAAAGGCCCGCAATATCGTGGTGCCAACTTGTGTTACACCAGACAATCCTGCTTGCGGACAAGAGCGATCTCCCTAGATACTTGATGGAAACTTGAAACAAGCAAGACAATTGAACTGACTCTTTCCATAATTCAAACTCATTTGAATTATAATAATTAAAGCTAATGGATGAGCCTCTTACATTTTTCATGGAATGCTCAATGAATATCCCTTGTTGTGATTCGATGCAACTCTTCAATGCTTGATAAGACCTGCAAACATCGACCATAAAAGGATCAAAATAACATGTGATATAATAAATCAAACGACTTAACCTAACGATCAAGGAAATTATGAATTGAATTTTAGTTAATATATAAACAATTGTAAACCATTCATCATTCAAATAAGACAAATCAATGGGAGAAAGTGTTCATTTGTATTAATCAAATATTAAGAGGAGCCTTACAACCTTCACCTTTATGCCGTGAGGTCCCTCCCAAATGCCTTCAATCTCCTCCTTAGATGACAAGCTTTCAAATCTCAAACCAATAGCATAAGTGTAGTGTACCTAGGGGGGACATTATTGGGTACAAAGGGAGGTACCCAAGGGAATAATGTAATAATGTGATAGGCCATAGTTAATAAATAAAGTGGTTAACATGCATCATGTAAGGAACAACAAGTAGTTAGCAATAGCCTGACAAGCCCATATATCTAATACAATGGGCTTAACTACTTGTGGTCCCTTACATGATGTGGGTTAACCACTTTATTTTTTAACTATGGCCCATCACATTATTACATTATTCCCTTGGGTACCTCCCTCTGTACCCCATAATATCCCCCTAGTTATACTACAATAAGTTTTTCTTCTTTGAATTCTGACCTCCTTAATCCCTCTACCCTCTAGTCATTTTATAGGCTAAGAGGAGGAAGTTTCAAATCCAAAAGAAGAGGATGAGACTCCTTTATTGAGGGATTAAGTTACAATGAGAAAATGGATGGAGGTGCATCATCTGAGGGTTATAGTTCGAATAGTCATCACCTGGAAGCTTTCAGTTGGGAAATATTAGACCAACTATGTTTCTAGAATGTACTTTTTACTTTTACTTTCTAGAATTCACCTACGTAGGTTTATAGTGGCAAACAAAGTGTAGCTCTGTGTTGTTCTCAGAGTCAATTTTAGCGCATGCGTGGGAAATTGTAGAGAAAATGATGCAGGTGAAACTTAACAAGGTGTGATGACAACTATTTTTCTCAAATTTCTCATCTACTTAGAAATATTTTGAGTTGTTTGACTTCTATAGGAGCTGATTCAAACATGTTCGAGGATGGTAAAAAGACCCATAAATTGATCAAGTGTCATGGCGACAAATTGACATGTAACAAATTGACCCCGTGAAAAGTCTATAAAAACAGGTTTAAAAGATTGAAGCGCTTTATCATTCCAAGACTCAGATCAGAGGAAATGATCGGAAACCTGCGGGAAACATTCAAGGAACACAATGCAAATATATATCAAAAATCATCTTTGAGGTAGGCATTCCCATACACAGAGTAAAGAGAGCACAATGAACAAGCATGGAAAAACTAAAGTTATATAGATGGTAGACACAACATGGACGCAACCATCTGTCTATGTAATCATGAATATAAAATTTCCTCTCAACCTGTATAGATGAAACTAGATCCAGGGTCTTCATCTCCATCTCTCGATCCAAAGTACGAAGCTAACCATGCGAGTGAATGTCTCGAAGTCGAACATGGTAGAAACCACTTGATTACTGGTCACTGAAGTGAGTTGTTAACAAGTGTGAGAGAAACCACCAATAATGACAATGGTTCTCAGGGTACTTCCAATACAATCTATGAAGTGTGAATAAGTGATCTGAAGTCAAACACTCGTAGAATCATGTGATCAAAGTCAAATGATGAGAACCTATATTCGAAAGCGAGAAACCTGCCATTAAGGCATGCAGACTTCAAGGTAATGAAGGTTTCGAAATCAAATTCCTAGATAATGAGCCCAAGTCGATAGGAAGTGATCCATCGTAGGAATGCCTACAACACGAAATGTAGTCTCAAGCTTTGAAAATAGTTTGTAATGGATGACTCAAGGATGGTGACGTGATTGAAAGCACATAATTTGCAAGGCGGTTTTGAACTGAGGTTGAACTTCTCCTAAACATATAATAACATGACAATGACTTGGCAGCACTTGACTTAGCAATAATACCCAAACCCATGAAGACTTTTAATGAGGTTCAATTAGCTATAAGGAAAATGGATTTCCCAACCTGGACATGAGTGTGACGGAGTGCTGTGTTCAAAAGAGACATGCTACCTTTTAAAAATGATAATGTAAAATGGAGACATTTTCCCAATTTCCCGCACCATTACTGGCAAGTACCTCTTTATTTTTTACAAGCTTGAGGAGGATAACATATGCTTGGACTTTAAGTTCATCCTTCGGATGAGTCCATCCAAGTATTTTTAATGAACCCTAAGAAGGAATAGTTCAATCTCATCATGCTTGACGAGTCCTATACTGTTTAGTTTTTACAAGTCTAGTAAAGGAGTAACTCGATGTCGTTTTCTTTTAAGATTTTGAAAAAGACACAAAAAGGAAACTCATCCAACTCTCTTACCATAAAAATTTTAATGAGCCCAAATAAAGTAAAGCTCGAAATTTTTCATGTTTAGAGAGTTGGAAGAAAAACATAAGTAGACTCCATCGGGTTCTTTTTCATTAGTTTAGTCTCTTAGGTTCGAAAAAGGATAAAATAATACAAGAGAGAACTTTATTGACCATGTTTGTTCAACATATACCTTTTTTGTAAATAGTCCTAACTCAATCCGTAAAAGCGGTAAACTTATACTAAGTGGACGGTTCTTCATTTACTTTTACGAGTTCGAATAAGCAAGTACCCGGCAATCTTTTCGTTTTGAAGTAGTCTGAAAATGGCTTAAAAGAAGACTCCATGATTTTTGTTTTTCGTAATTTTTTAAGAGTATGAAAAGTGATAAAAGTTTGTTAAAATGTCAAAATGATTCATTTTCTCTCCATAACTGATATTACACATTTAAACTCAATAAATCATCATAACTGCTCAAAAATGTTATTTTCCTTCTCAAAAAGCTTTTAAACATAAAAAATAACATTTTTTTGCTCCAAAAAACTTATAAAAGTGGGGGAAAGTAAATTATCTTTACCATTTTCATTTTCACCATTTCAAAGTAGAGAGAGGAGTATTTACCAATAGACTTCCACAACTGATGCGAGGCCAACCAGTGGATGAAATCACGCACAATTTCTTCCAAGTAGAAGATCTCTCCTTAACTTAGCTTTTTATCCATTTAGAATTTCATTTTGAGCTTTCATTTGAATTTTTAGAGAAAAACTTTGTTTAAAAATGCACCCTCATCCCTGCATGGGATTTTTTCAATTGAACCTGTGAAGGTTGATAAAATTTTCCACACGAAAAATCACGGCCTACGTGGAATTCTACGAGAAAAAACGCGAACCTGCACCCTGTCCGTAAAAGGGTGGTTGTGAAAGTGCCAAGGGTTTCCTTTTTAACAATTTTTCAGCTAGAAAAATCATGAGATGATTTTTTAAGATGATTATAATTGCCTTAAAATGGTCATTTCAGGTCATTTGATTGCTCAAAATGGAGTGGAGGGAAAGAGAGAATGAATCCAATGATTTAGTAGCTTTGGAAGATCCATCCACCATGCAGGCTCTCAGGACTTGTGGCCTCTTGACTTACTGTCTCATTCCTAGGATGAAAGCTCAGGTAGATCTGATGACATGGTTGGTAGGGACCTTGAATGTCCAAGAGCAATGCTTTGTGATTTTCAATCATCACCTTACCATTGATGTCAATGACACCTACTTCTTGACTGGGTTGTCTCTAGGGGTGATTTTAGGGGCGAATGTTCTCCCTTTGGCGAAATTAAGGGGTTTTAAATTTTTAGTGGGCGAATATTTTGTATCATAGTACATTTTTACAAATCACCTCAAATAGCCCACCTTATTTTAAGGGAGAGGGTAAAAAAGGTAAATTTAGCCCTTGAAATTAGGAGTTACAACCTTCCATTCGCCCATTTTCAAGAATATGTTTTACTTAAGTGAATCCATTCGCCCATTTTCAAGAATAGGTTTTATTTAAGTGAATCCTATGGGTCAAAGGCCCAAATACCATATTTATAAAAGAGAAAGGCCCAAATACCATATTTATAAAAGAGGTATGGTAAATTAATAATAATATAAATAAATGAGAGGTATGGTAAATAAATAAAGCATAATTAATAAATAAATAAATAAATGAGAGGTATGGTAAATAAATAAAGAATTTTTTATATTTACTCCATAAGTCACCTTATATACATGCAAGGGTGTAAACAAATAAAAATATAAGTAAAGTGGAGTTATGGTAAATAAATAAAACGTCTTTTTATATTTATTCCAAAGTATGGTAAATAAATAAATATAATACTAGAGGCATGGTAAATAAATAAAACCTCTTTTTATATTTAGTCCATAACCCTCGTTCTATTTATGAAGTCTCAAGAAAAAGGTTTTATTTAAGTGAATCCTATGTGCCAAATACCATATTTGTAAAAGAGGTATGGTGAATTAATAAAAATATAAATAAGCAAGAGGTATGGTAAATAAATAAAAAAAAATTTTGTATTTACTCCATAAGTCACCTTGTATTTATGAATGGTATGGTAAATTAATAAAAATATAAATAAACGAGATATGGTAAACAAATAAAACATTTTTTTTATTTTTTTTATATTAATACTATGCAAAAAAACATTATTAACCCTAATATTAGTATTAATAAAAATAAAAATGGCACATGGTATTGACCCAAGGTATTCACTTAGAATATAGCCTATTTAAATGGGGGAATTAAACCAGAATAGATCCATCTTTACTCTGGATCTACTAACCCCCGAGAGGTATCAAATATAGTGATATGCAAACTAGAGGTATCAAATATAGTGATATGCAAACTAGCATAGAGTGAAAAAATATTTGATCCGATCAAGAGTAAAAATGGATGTTGTAATTTAATGAAAATGGATGTTGTAATTTAATGTATGTTAAACATTTTAGCTTGGTTAAAATAAAAATAAAACAAAAATCAACTATTAATTTTATTAATTTTTATAAATTACTAATAGTAATTTTTAAGCTCCAGGTTTATGATAACCCATGGTATTGACCCATGTTATTCATGTGAGCATAGACTATTTAAAGGGGAAATTCTATCTTAGATCCATCTTAATTCTGGGTCTACCAAGTGCTCAGAGGGATAAATATATTTCATCCCCCTAAGAGTGGTAGATGTGGTGTTAAGATGGATATAGTTTGGTTTTTATGATAATGAAGATATTAAATAGACTTAGGAAATTATATTGTAAAAACATCTTAAGGTGAATGGTTAAAGCATAGACATTGGACAAGTATATTTGTATACTTCTATTTTAAAATGAAACAAATCTAGGGCTAAAAGGAATGGATTGATTGCATTAGTCATCCTTCTATAACTTTCCAACATAGGCTGCAGTAAACAGATTGTAATTCTGGATAATTTTTCTAACTGCAAACAAGAACATACTTGTGTATTGGCAGGGTGGTTACGAGGTCCCTAGAAGTGATGAATTTGAATTTTTCTTGGTTTTATATATAGTATTATGTTTTTTCTCATGCTTTATGTGAATGACACACGTGAATTTTATCCTACACCCACTAGGTTATCGATATGTAATTTCGGTAATTTTGATTTCAAAAGATATTTTAA
>APFE030998140.1:15787-42712 GCA_000404065.3 Pinus taeda | reverse complement strand
TTTATTTAAGTGAATCCTATGGGCCAAATACCATATTTATAAGGTATGGTAAATAAATAAAAATATAAATAAACTAGATGCATGGTAAATAAATAAAACCTCTTTTTATATTTAATCCATAACCCTCGTTCTATTTATGAAGGCTCAAGAAAGAGGTTTTATTTAAGTGAATCCTATGGGCCAAATACCATATTTGTAAGGTATGGTAAATAAATAAAAATATAAATAAACTAGACGCATGGTAAATAAATAAATCCTCTTTTTATATTTAGTCCATAACCCTCATTCTATTTATGAAGGTTCAAGAAAGAGGTTTTATTTAAGTGAATCCTATGGGCCAAATACCATATTTTTAAAAGAGGTATGGTAAATTAATAAAAATATAAAAAGCGAGAGTTATGGTAAACAAATAAAACATTTTTTTATATTTACAACATAAGTCACCTTGTATTTATGAATGGTATGGTAAATTAATAAAAATATAAATAAACGAGAGGTATGGTAAACAAATAATTTTAATTTTTAATTTTTTTATATTAATACCATGCAAAAAAACATTATTAACCCTAATATTAGTAGTAATAAAAATAAAAATGGCACATGGTATTGACCCATGGTATTCACCAAAATGGCACATGGTATTGACCCATGGTATTAACTTGGAATGTAGCCTATTTAATTGGGAGAATTAAACCAGAATAGATCCATCTTTACTTTGGATCTACTAACCCCCAAGAGGTATCAAATATCGTGATATGCAAACTAGCATAGAGTGAAAAAATATTTGATCCGATCAAAAGTAAAAATGGATGTTAAACATTTTAGCTTGGTTAAAATAAAAATAAAATAAAAATAAACTATTAATTTTATTAATTTTTATAAATTGCTAATAGTAATTTTTAAGCTCCAGGTTTATGATAACCCATGGTATTGACCCATGGTATTCATGTGAGCATAGGCTATTTAAAGGGGAAATTATATCTTAGATCCATCTTAATTCTGGGTCTACCAAGTGCTCAGAGGGATAAATAGATTTCATCCCCCTAAGAGTGGTAAATGTGGAGTTAAGATGGATATAGGTTTGTTTTTATGATAATGAAGATATTAAATAGACTTAGGAAATTGTATTGTAAAAACATATTAAGGTGAATGGTTAAAGCATAGACATTGGACAAGTATATTTGTATACTTTTGTTTTAAACTGAAACAAATCGAGGGCTAAAAGGAACGGATTGATTGCACTTGTCATCCTTCTATAACTTTCCAACATATGCTGGAGTAAACAGATTGTAATTTGGGCAATTTTTCTAATTGCAAACGGGAACATACCTATGTATTGGCAGGTTGATTATGAGGTCCCTAGAAGTGGAGTAAACATATTGTAATTTGGGTAATTTTTCTAATTGCAAACAGGAACATACTTGTGTATTGGCAGGGTGGTTATGAGGTCCCTAGAAGTGATGAATTTGAATTTTTCTTGGTTTTATATATAGTATTAGGTTTTTTCTCATGCTTTCTGTGAATGGCACGGGTGAATTTTATCTTACACCTGGTTTTATATATGGTATTAGGTTTTTTCTCATGCTTTTTGTGAATGGCACGAGTGAATTTTATCTTACACCCACTAGGTTATCGATATGTAATTTCGGTAATTTTGATTTCAAAAGATATTTTAAAGAAATGAAATGATTTCATTTGTGTATTCAATAAACACAAGATTTTATAATTGAGTAAAATATTCGCCATGCCTGGTGAGAAATTCGCCAAAAAATTATATATACATATCATATTATTGATAAAATCGCCTTCCATTTTTCCTATATACCATGGAGATTCGCCCATTTATTATACATGTAAATTTAGGGGGGGTTCTTAAAATTTTCCCTGGTTGTCTCATCGAGGAGCCAATATTTCACTATTCGGATCGAGGAAGGGGGGAGATACTACTGATGTGTATCTACAACGCTTCTGCAGGGGTGAACCACCAAAGGATGGGAGAATTGACATTCATACCATTGATCTTTTACCCTTGAGGACTATTTCTTTCACTGTTTCAAAACAATGTGGCAGTGCTTCCCTTCATCTAGCCACATGGGCATAGATGTAGGGAATGCTCGGAATCCATGGTATACAACTGGTGCAAAGCAGTGGTGGTGAATATGAAGGGCTAGCTGACTAGGTGCAAGAATGGGAAATTAAAGAATTTCAGTTATGGTTCCATTCTTTTTTCTTTTTCCCTATAGAGGATTGCTATCCTCCGACCACAGCATATTTTGGCTAGTGAGGGGCGTCCCAGGGATCCATGCATGATGAGGTGGTTGACATTGATGGCATGCCATGGAGGTGATGGACCAATAGTGAGGTATACAACAGATTTTTTTTACTATTTAGGCTAGCAGATTGTTCATATTGAGGACTTTCTGTATGCCGAGATTGATTACTGAGGTGATCCTGATATCCCACTTCCAGTAAGAACTCAGTGGGGTGATCTAGGTGAGAATTTATCATTTTGACATTTTTTACTTTTATGTGTTTTTGGTCTTCAAAGGATAATTATCCCAAATGCATGTGCAGATGTGGGTCCAACCCAACCAGTGGGGATGAGACGATATGATAGACAAGGTGAGCAGCTTATAGTAGCTACGAAAGTGAACCTAGAGGTAGAGGATATCCTGATAGAGTTGGAGCATAACCTTGAGAGGTTGTCTTCCAATATCCCAGAGACTGGGACCAATGACATTCCACGTGCCTATTAGAGATATGTAGTTGGGGTTCCAAGGCCTCTTAGATGTTTGCTGTGTCAAGTTGCTCATGCTATCATTTGTTATCATGAGCATCATCATGCTTACCTGTTCTAGTTTCTAGGACCACATTTTGACTTTTTGGTGTCAACATATTCAGAAAATATAAGGCCACAGGACCTTATGTCCTTGGATGACATATTTTGTAGACACGTGCTTTTATCAAACTCTATTTTAATGAAATGTCTACTACTTTTTACCTGTGTTTATCTCAATCAATGTATGAATGAATATTGTTTTTAATTTACAAATGTTGCAAATGTCTATTTAACACATGATTTGCCAATGCATATGTCAATGTGTTTAAATATCTCGAAATGTGTTGATATTAGATGTAATCAAATTTCCTTTCCAAGAGATGGACTTGTAAAAATACTCTTAACATGGTTGGACTCCTTACTGTATAGACATCGTTTAAATGTAATTCCATGAGTTGCAAATCTAACCTAATGATGAAACATCAGATACCAAATGTGATGGCATCATCTAATAGCTCAATGACTGTGCTATATTCCACTATATTGTTAATTTTTTGACCGAGACATATTCCATGAATAGAGACTAGCTCATCACTGTGTGAATAGATAACCCAGGTTGCATAAAATAAATTATGGGTACTATGACTAGTGCCATCAGCAAAGCCAATGTAAGCCTAAGAGAATGTCCACATCTGTAAATCAAATGTAAAAACAAGATAAGCATGACAAGTAGTAGAAAATGTAAAAAACATTAACTGTCAGACATACCTAGAAAAACGGTAAATAATGTACAGATCTTCACCAAAAGTTTATGCAAAATATTTCTTTAGGTAAAGAACATTTCTGGGCTTTCCCAAAGGAATACCATTGTAATCAACCTACTCATAGGAACCTTTAGCTAATACGCATTTGATGATATAAGGGCCATGCCACATGGGCTCAAATTTCCCTACACCTAACTTATCATGATCTTGATCATAAACCAAGACTAGTTCACCTTAATATGAACGAGGATTAATGTTTTGGTCATATTGGGCTTTCACACGTTTCTGGTGAGCCTCGCTAGCTAGTACATCATTACAGTGATTTTCATCTAAATGAGCTAGATGTACAAAGTGTTCTTTGTCCGCAGAGGTAGCAAGTAATAATTTGATAGCTAGTTTCAGGGATTGGATTTCACATTTAATAGGTAATACTACTTCCAAACAATAAACAAGTTGGAAAGGAGTAAAATTGGTCGATGTTTTTATAGTAGTACCGTAAGCCCATAGTGTTGAAAAGAGCATAGAATACCAGTTTCCTTTATGCATACCAACTATCCATTTAATCATATTGGTTAAAACTTTATTGACAACTTCTACTTGACCATTAGCTTGTGGATAATATGGAGTAGAGCTATCATGGCGAAGGCCAAGTTGTGCGGATAGTTTGGCCATCATAAAGTTACAAAAATGGTTACCATGGTTTGTAACAATAGCTTGTGGGACATCAAACTGAGCAATCACATGATTGAAAATGAAAATTGTTCCAGCTTCACCATCGTCTCTATATGTAGGCATCGCCTCAGCCCATTTTATAAAGTAACTGACTGCAAGGATAATGTATCCATGGCCCCCGTCCGAGTGAGGGTTACATGCGACGAATTCGATGCCCCATTTGGAAAAAGGACCAATAGCTATGATAGGGTGAAGAGGAGTCGAAGGTGCTCTCATTTTGCGATCATAGATTTGGAAATTATGGGATTTATGTATTGTAGTAATGAAATCTTTAAACATTTATGACCAAAAATAGCCAGCACTTAATATCTTTTGGGCAACAGCATACCCAGACATGTGACTACCACACGCTCCAAAGTGGCAGTCATTTAATTTTTTTTAGCCTCTTGCAAAGTTAAACAATGTCGTAATATAGAATCGGCACCACGTCGATAAAGAGCGTTATCAATAATATTGTATTGTTGGGATTGGTATTGAGTTCGATGACAATCAGTTTTGGATAACTCAAGCCTAAATGTTTGTGTTTGGAGATATATAATGATGTCTCCATACCACGGATCTAACATACTAATAAGAAAGAGAGACTCATCAACAATAGTTCAATGAAAATCAAAGATTTCTTTGATTTGGATTTTTCAAATTCCAAATCAAACTCTTGAAAGATAACTATCTACTTGGAGTATTGGCCCCCTAGCAATTGTTTAGTGAGAATGTACATCATAGGGTTGCAATATAAAATGATAGTTGTTTTTCGGAGAAGTATATTGTTATGGAATCATTGAATAGCTTGCACAGCTGCCAAGGCTAACTTCTCCACATGTACATATTTAATCTCAATTTTAGTGAGACTCCTACTCAAATAGTAAATCACATGTTTGCTGCTAGAATCATCCTCTTGGACTAACACCATGTCAATGGTGGCATTGGATGCAATTAAGTACAGAAAGTAATCTCGATGATAATCGGGTGGATGCAGTAATGGCACATTGGTTAGTGCATGTTTTAATGCATCAAAATCTTTATCAGCAAGGTCATCTCAAAGAAATAGAATGCCCTTTTTCAATAGTCGAGTAAAACCCTGGGTTAGTTCAACATAACTATGGATGAATCTATATAAAAAATTTGCCTTCCCGTGCAAACTTTGGAGTTAAGGCTAGAAGGAGTAGGAAAATTCAAAATTGCCTCTACCTTGAGGGGGTTGACATGAATGCCTTCTTTCGAAATGATGAAACCTAGAAGTTGACCTGATTGCACACAAAACACACATTTTTGCAGATTCAAGTGAATATTGTAGTGTCTGCACCTGATAAAAATTTCTTTCAAGCGTAATGGGTGATCTTACCTTTTCATTGAATGAGTAAGTAGGTCATCTAAATAAGGCTGGACAATATGCTTGATATCATGGAATGCACAAGACATGGCTTGTTGAAAAATCGTGCCAACATTTTTTAGGCCAAATGGGAGTTTGCGATAAGAAAAAGTTCCCCATCGACATATAAACATGGTTTTATATTGATCGGCAGGGAGTATGTTTATCTGATTGTAGCTAGAAAATGCACCCATGAAGGAAAAAAAATCATTTATGGCATAGTGATCAACAATTTGGTCGATATACGGAGTTGGATAATTGTCCCTGGGACAGGCTTTATTGATATGTCGGTAATCAATGCATACTCAAATAGTTCCTTATTTTTTTATTAATGGGCATAATATTTGATAGCCAATTAGTTAAAGGAATGGGGTAAATGAATCTTTTCAGCAATTTTTCAACCTCAGTTTTGATTGAGGCAACTTTTCAAGGATGTATAGGATGTAATCGTTTTCTAATTGGCTTAGCATCTAGATAAGTTTTTATTTCATGTACAACTATGCTAGGGTCGATTCCTGGCATTTCCTCATAGGGCTAGGAAAATATGTCACAAAATTCCTGAAATAGGACTTTGTAAGTTTGAATCTCTTCTAATGATAAAGAAGCTCCTATATGAATATTTTCAATTATCTCGGGTTTCACGGACATGTCTATAGGTATTGTGGCTGATATGTTCCCTAAAGTCTATTTAGAATTGGAAGAAAGGGTAGATATCAGACATTGAGGATCACTAAGGGTCTCAAATGAAAACATAGAGGAGAAATTATTCTCAATTGTGTCAAAGGATGGCAAGAAAGTTGAACGATGATGAGTATCACTCCATGGCATTTCGTCCATGGTCATAACTTCCATAATCCTTTCATTAGTTAAAAAAATTGCATTAAAAGGATTAGGCATAGAGATTGGTTCCAAGCGTGACAAATGAGAATATTCATCAATAATCATATTCATTCAATTTTCTTCAGATTTTGATGAGTTGGAAAAAGACTGAATTGCCTCACAGGCTAACTCAAAAGGGTTACGAGGCATTTCATCGCCATATAAGATCATTTCTGATTCCGTAGGTACTTTCCAAAGATCTCCCAATTTGAAATTAATTGGTGTAAACATGTTAATATGTGCTTCATTATGAAGGAAAATCGGTGGATGGAATGCGAAAGTTCCCATCAAAGATGAGTCTTTGAAGAGACCAACACCAACTTCTTCATATGGAGTGGTTGATTTTCCAACAAATGGGATATTATCAATGGACTTAGGGTCTGAGGTATAGTAGGATAATTGGTCTACCTTCACAATTCTTCCTTTGTGAAGGAACATAATCATCCTAAAATATGAGGATACCGCTACCACCATGGAATAATTCTAGCTTCGACCAAGCAAAAGGTTATAGTCAAGTTAAGCATCAACAACCTCAACATCTATAGCAACTATTTTGCCCTCTAATTCAATTACAAAGTCATTTAAAAGTATATATAGATGAAAACATCTTCCATCGAAGGCTTTCAAAGTCGTGGGAGATTGATTGATTGTTGGAGAACCCAAGGATTTCTAACAAGAAATGGACATAATACATGTCAATGCTCCTTTGTCAATAATTGTTCAAAAAACTCATCACGTTTTGACGTGAATTGGTATCTAAAAAGTCAGTTGGTGTGGGAGACACAGGACATGATTTTCGGGATTGAAAACACTCAAATTAGAGTCTTGAGGATCTACTACTCCTATGACTGATAATAATAATTTCCTTTGTGGTGGACAAGTTTGCAACACTTCAATGGCAGACATTGCTGAAGGTGACATAGCCAGATCTTTGACATTGTTATAGTTTTTAGCAGCCCTTGCATGAGGATTAAAGGTTGACTTTGGAAGCATACCCTTAGGATGCAAACAAATTATCATATGAGGGTTTGGTTTTTCAATATCTAAGAGTTCAAAAGGAGGAGTAGATGTGGAGACTTGAACAGGTGAACTGGATTCATCTCCATCTTCAACAAGACTCTTTGACATGTAATATTTGGATCTGGTTACTACCATAGCTCTGCAAGACATCATCATGATATCTGCCAATAGGGATGAGGAGGATTGGTCATGAGAAACCATTTTATTGTCTTGGGGAGGAAAAGGATCCTTTAAAACAGCAGGTGTGGATGAACTTTCAACAAATTTTGAAACTTCGACACGATGTGGACACTCCTTGGTGTAATGATATTCCTCACAAATGAAGCAAGGATACTGAGGTTTCCTCTTTTCATCAGACAATTTAGTCTTGTTTGATTTATCCTTGGAACGAGTGTCTTGTTTACTTTTTCCTTTTCCCTTTTTATTATCTCCAGATTTCTTACCCTTGTCGGTAGATGACTCTATGGTGTTAATTTCTGAAGTAATTTCGGGATAAGGATCTCCTTCAAGTGTATTGGGTAGAGCTGAAATCTGAGTTTTCTTAGAATTTTCCTTTTTATTCTTAGATTTCTAGCTCACATAACCAATCATGCCATCTACAGCATGTGATCCTATAAGAGCTGGATTAGTTTGACTAGGTCGGGGTAAATATGGGATCTTTTCATACAAAGTACCAAACTGAGTATAAACAAGATCAAGGTATTGAGCACGAGAAATTACCTGCTCTTCAGTTACAACACCCCCTTTGGCCACATCTTCAATTATTACTGGTAAAAGAGATTTTATGAACCATTTGGCCAAAATCTAGTCTGGAATGTAAACTTTAACTAAGTGACGTCTTTGTCTCCATTTGTGAATGTGATATGAGATATGGGTTTACTTTGACTATTTCAAAGAAGTTAAATGTTCAATTACTATCATATCGAACGAGCAACTGAAAATGGGTCAAAAAAGTTGTAGCAAGGGTGTTAAATGTACCGAAGGAAGCGTGCGGCAATTCTACATACCATTTGGCTACTGAACTCGTTAAGATTCATTGAAAAATTCATAATCTAATAGAATCATCGATAAATGAGTTGGACGTGCACCAAAGATGATAGGTCATAACATGATTGGATGTATCTTCACTCGACTTACCTTCAAACTTAGGAATATCACTGGGCAACTTAGTAGGAAAGGTTGGCCAAAATGGTAAATAAAAAATTGGATCATTAGTTAACTGAGAGAGGTCGGGAAAATCCAAAGTTTCAATGAAGGGAAACTGGTGGTTATGATCCTGAGATGTATACTGATAACCCTGAAGGATGAACCCCATTTCTGGAGGAGGATATCCAGGATATCATGGGATAGCCTTAGTAGTTTGAATCTGCATACCTCCTGGATATCCAGGATGAGCCATGTCGTATTGCATTTGTAAAGGTTGTTGAAACATATGGCTTGGGTATGGTTGACTATGAAAACAGAGACTATGACCTATTTGACCTCGGACAAATTGTCCTTGAAAGGGTTGATTTTTTAAAGGTTGACCTTGGAGAAATTGAGTTTAAAAAGATGGTCCTTGAATAAATTGACTATGGGGTAAACCTTGGAAAGGTATCCCTTGAAATGGTACTTGCATATATGGGACATTCGACTATACAACATGTATTCGGGGTGTTGACGGAATTGTAGGAATGGATTGAACACCAAATACCTGAGGTAAAGACTGAACAAGTGGTTGCATAGTAACCTGTGATGTAAGCAAGACAGTTACCAGCGATACTGCTAGAATGGGAGTTTGAGGTGAACCTAAACTTGGATTTTGAATATTTGTTGAGACAACAAACTACCCCAATGTTTGAGGAGTACTTAGGACATGATGCTAGAGCAGTTGTTGGGCAATTGTCAATGGATTAACTTGGACAGTTTGTTGGAATTGAAAAGGTATTTGTTGTATAGGTTGTCTGAGAGGTTGAACATGTTGGTACAAAAGGCACTTGAGAAGCAATTAGAATTGATTGTTGATTTAACTAAGGGTTCCATATTGTATTCATTCCAGGGTAAGGCATACCAACAATGGGTTGAGGCATAACAAGTTGACCAAAACCGGTTTGAGACATTTGAGCATAATTAAGGTAATTCCTGGTTCCCCCTAGCTATGGGGTAAGATCCACCAAAAGGTTGTCCTCCAGGTGGAGGATATGACGGTTTACCCCTAAGAGGGTAATAACCACCTGTTGGGTTGGTTTGTGGATTACCAACATTACCAAAAATCATATTAATATATCATTCATATGTCAAACCTTCATTGGTAGGGTTAATTACACTAGTTGACATGCTTGAAGATGAGTTTGAGGAAGAAGCTCCTGAATAAGCTCCTGCGAGAGAGTGATATCCAGGTGGTAGAAAACCACCATACAATGTTGACTTCGGATAAGTAGGAAACATGGATGTATCTGATGAGGTACTTCTAGAATCCATTATAGACTAGTTAAAACCTGGTATGGTAGAATAAGGAGTCGTGTATCATAGAATCCCTTTTCCTAAAAACTTCAAGGGTGTGAAATACCAAAGGTCGAGGTGAAGAGATCTAAAGAAAAGCTCTAAGATATCTAGAGGTTCACTGGTAGAAACTATGGGTTCTTCATCTTCGCCAGAAACAGGGACTTCAATGGAAATGAAACCAGGAGGGAGACTATCAGTAATAATGAGTTTCACACGCGGTGACAGTGGATGATATGGAATATTATATGTAGCATATGTATGAATCTTAGGTTTGGAAATATCACACTCAGGTTCGTCAATATCTGGTTCTGAAATGGGGTTTGTATCTTAAAAGTCTCTAATATCTGATTCAATTTGAATGAGTTTAGTAATTTGTAAATCAGTTTCTTTTGAGTGTGATAGTAATCTTTGAGTTTGATCAAATTGAGTTTATGTTACTTCAAGTCCTAAAATAATAGATGTTATTGGTGGATTAACTTCAATTCTTCTTACATCAAAATCTATTATAGTAGAAGTTTCAGTTTCTACTGCAGTTCCAGATCCAGATGATTTAGATTTTTCAACTCTAATGTTTTCTAACTGACTCGGTGTATACTCAGGAGGATCCCCGAGTATTCTACATGATTGTCTTGGTAGTTCTACCACAATGAAAAAATTTCAATTGATCAATTACACAATATCTAAATTACACCTAAAGTCTCTAAAAAGTAAAAACAACACAGAAAGTAACATGCGCTAAAAATATAGGAGTTCAAACCATACAAACTGACTCTTCACAGAGATCAATAGTTACTAGTTGGTGATGAAATCCAACATCTTGGAGATTAAGGTGAAAAGCTTTATAGAAATGAATGTTTGGAACCAGTTAACCTAAAAACCTTCTTAATGAAATAGTATGGTCCAAGTAACTCTGCTATAAACCATCTCGAGCAAAGATTACCCTCCAAAAAGTCCAAGTTATTCTAGTCAATGTCTATTCCAGGTATAGCAGGACCTTCCCTCTGCCATCACCTTAGGTATATTCCTAAGATTATAGTCACTATGTTTACCAAATACAACAATTTTACCTAGGGGGACAATCTCAAATCGAGCATACACGCAAGGGAAAAGTAACAAGATCAATCCCCTTGAAGGCTCCTCCACATGATTAATTGGAGGTTTACTTTCAAGTGATCCCAAGTACCTTTCAGTACCATTGTAATATGTGCAAATCACTATATCTAGGATGATGAAGTGGGTACGATTACTTCACCAGATTCGACACGATCACATGCTTAACTCATGTATAAGATGAGCTTCCCATAGAAAAACGGAAATAATTGGATTTTCTCTCCCTAACTCAAGATTCTATTGTTCATTTGTAGCTTTGGAAAGTTTACTTCCTTCCCCATTCCAAATCCCTACACTTAAGCTACTCTAGGTGACAAGAGCCCTATAAAAATGTAAAATTCTAGATGACATTTAATTAACGACATATTATTAAGTTGTTCTTTACTTAATGGGTGGTGAAGGTGAAACTTATGATGTTATGACACGACTTGAAATCTTAATGCACTCTAAAATGCAATAGCAACTTTCAAATTCGATGAAATCCTATTTAGAGAAAAGAAAGAGTTTCTTTCATTTTTTGAGAAATTAAATACAAAAACTCACAACTTTTCCAATTTTCTTAAGCAACCAATTTCACTATTATGTAACGAAAATGCAGTCAACAAACTAATTTCCATATTTTCTTAATCATCAAATAAGCCAAAATACTCTTTCTCTCTAATCACACAAAACTTTGAAGCACACAGAAATCAATGAAGAGAGTTGGAGAAAAGACATTTCCCCTATGAATGCTTTGATTTAATGAAAATAATAGTGGAATTGAAAAAAAAAATCGAAGATGAAAGCAACAACCTATTTTATCAATAAAAAATAATTACAATTCTTTCACAAAATTAGAAGGTCTTAAGAAACCCTAATTTGCAATTCAAAGTGAATTTGACCACAAATAAGCAACAACTAACGCTTAACTAGTGTATTTGATAGAACAAAATAAGAATATCATAAGAAAAAAGACACTCTATCTTGTTTTGATCAATCAGCACATCAACCAGGCAAAACCCTAAGTAATTCTTTCAAAAAGACCTAATTCTCAAAAATCATTAACAAAGTAGTCAACTGAGTTCAGAAAAAACACAACACAGTCCAAAAAAAGATAATGACACTTTGTGAAAAACAAATTCAGGTCTGGGTTGAAGCAAAAGCAATATTTAAAAAAAAAAAAATCAAGGCCTACGCGGGTTTAGAGTAGAAAACAAAGTGCATGCGCTCTATTGCTATGGAAAAAAGGGCACAGAGTTGCACTCTATTAGCAAACAGAAATGGCACAGGGGAAGAAAACTCAAGAAAAATAAACAAAAAAAAAAAATCAACCTCTCAAATCTAAAAGGCCATTAATTTATAAAGACTTAGATCTGGATAAATCATAAAAATCATAAAGAAAAACTAAGGAAAAAGACAACAATAGAGACACTCCCTAGTATGGTCACCAATTTCTTACATCGAACAATCCCTCTTTTGGACAAGAGTGATGTCCCTAAATACTTGATGGAACCTAGAAACAAGCAAGACAATTGAACTGACTCTTTCCCTATGTCAAACTCGCTGAATTATAAGAATTAAATCTAATGGATGAGCCTCTTACATCTTTCACGAAATGCTCGATGAAGATCGCTTGTTATGATTCAATACAACTCTTAAATGCTTGATAAGACTTGCAAACATCCACCGTAAAAGGATCAAAAACACATGCGATATAATAATCCAAACGACTTAATCTAATGATCAAGGAAATTAGGAAATGAATTTTCCTTAATAAACATTATAAACAATTGTAAACCATTCATCATTAAAATAAGACAAATCAATGGGAGAAAGTGTTAATTTGTATTAATCAAAGATTAAGAGGAGCCTTTCAACCTTCGCCTTGATGTCGTGAGGTTCCTCCCAAATGCCTTCAATCTCCTCCTTAGATGACAAGCTTTCCAATCTCAAACCAACAGAATAAATTTTTCTTCTCTGAGTTCTGACCTCCTTAATCCCTCTAACCTCTAATCATTTTATAGGCTAAGAGGAGGAATTTTCAAATCCAAAAGAGGAGAATGAGACTCCTTTATTGAGGGATTAGGTTACCATGAGGAAAGGGATGGAGATGCATCATCTGAGGGTTATAGTTCAAATAGTCATCATCTGGAAGCTTTCAATTGGTAAATATTCGACCAACTATGTTTCTAGAATGCACTCTTTATTTTTACTTTCTAGAATTCACTTGTGTGGGTTTATAGTGGCAGAAAGGGCGCAGCTCTGTGTTGTTCTCAGAGTCAATTTCAGTGCATGCACGGGAAACTCTAGAGAAAACGGTGCAAGTGAAACTTAACAAGTTGTGACAGCTATTCTTCTCAAATTTCTCATCTACTTCAAAATATTTTGAGTTGTTTGACTTCTGCAAGAGCTGATTCAAACATGTTCACGGACAATAAAAAGACCCATAAACTGATCAAGTGTCATGGCAACAAATTGACATGTAACAACTTTCCACATGAACCAATCCTCAAAGAGATTTTCTTTGACTTGATGTGAAAATACACATGCTCCCCAACCAAAAATTCCTTGAACAATTTGTTCCTGTCTGCAGATATCTTTTTCCTATCCTGCGTTGCCTTTATATTCCTCTTTACAACCTACATTTCCTGCTCCATGTATACCAGCATATCCAGTCCAATAAGTACCTTTTCCACTACATCACTCCAGCTGATGGGAGTATTACAACTTCGCCCATACAATGCCTCTAAAGGAATTATCCTCTATGACTCTTGATAACCATTGTTGTATGCAAACTCAACCAATGGAAGATACTCCTCCCATTTCCTCTGTTGGTGCATCATGTACATGCTTAACATATCCTCCAAAATCCTATTGATGCTCTCTATCTATCCATCTGTCAATGGATTACAAGTTGTATTGATGGCCAACTCTATATGCAAGCCTGCAAATAACTCCTTCCAAGACTTGGTAGTGAACTTTGCATCCCTGTCTGACACAATATTCTTTGGAACACCATGCAGTCTCACTATGTCTCTGATGAACACCTATGCTACCTCATTGGTTGAATATGTAGTCTTCGCTGGAATGAAGTGGACTACCTTGCTCAACCTATAAACCATGACCATAATAGAATCATGTTCCTTTATTGTCCTCGGAAGACTTGTAATGAAATCCATGGAAATGACCTCCCATTTCCATTCCATAATCGAAATAGGTTGTAGTAAACCACCTAGATTCTTACATTCTGCCTTGACCTGTTGATAATCTAAACATCTAGCCATGAGCTCTACCACTTCCTTCTTCAAATTTCGCCAATAGTAGAACTCATTTACCATCGTCAAGATCTTCTGATATCCTGGATGACCTGAGTATGGCTTGACATAAAACTCCCTCAAGATAATATTCTTGAGCTCATTATGATTTGGCACATAGATATTGTCTCTAAACCTCACCAAGCCATCTGTCGTGAGATGATAGTCTACATCATGATCACATGTACCTATACCTTCACCTATACTCTACTATAACCTATGCCTAATCTCTGTGTATTTGTCATCCCGTTGTCCTGCCTACAAGATCCAATCCTGTAACTCTGTCCCATAAGAGTTCATAGTTTCTATATGATTTACATATACGTTCCTGCTAAGAGCATCTCCAACCTGGTTCTCCTTCCCTTTGATATATCTGATCTCAAAGTAGAACTCGCTAAGGGTAGTCAACCATCTGCCTTGTCTAGCATTTAGATTTGGTTGACCAAACAAATACCTAAACCCACTGTGATCACTCATCAACGTAAACTGTCTACCTAGAAGATAGTGTCTCCACATCTTCAGTGCATGTATGATCCCTGGCAATGCAAGATCATGTATTGGGTAGTTCTACTCATGCTCACTCAATTTTTGTGACTCATAGCACACTACCTACCCTTCTAGCATGAAAACTCAACCAAGTCCTCTCTTGCAAGCATCTATACACACTACAAACTCCTTATCTGGATCCAAAATCTTTAGCACTGAAGCATGTGTCAATAACTACTTAAGCTACTCAAAACTAGCCTCACATTGCTCTATCCTTTCAAACTTCTTACCTTTCCTTTGCAATGATGTGATAGGATATGTGATGTGTGAGAAGTTCCTGATCAACCTCCTATAGTAACTTGCCAATCCCATAAATGCTCTTGCCTCATCTACATTATTAGGAGGTTCCCACTCCATGATGGCCCTTATCTTTTCTAGATCTACTACAATTCCTTCCTTGGAGACAACATGTCCCAAATAGTGTACCTTAGTCTTAAAGAAGTTGCACTTGTTAAGATTAGCATACATCTAATGTTCTCTTAGCAACCTCGACACTGTTGCTATATGCTCGGTCGATTCTTCCTCATTTTTAGAATATACCGGTATGTCATCAATGAATACAATAACAAACTTGTCTAGATAAGGACGCAACACACTATTCATCAAACACATCAATGTAGCTAGAGCATTAGTCAAACCGAATGGAAAAACAACAAACTCATAATGCACATACCTGGTCCAGAACACAGTCTTGAAGATATCCTCTTCCTTGATGTGTGCCTGATGGTATCCCGATCTCATGTCAATCTTAGATAACACTATTTCTCCCTTTAGTTGATCAAACAAATCATCAATCCTTGGCAAAGGGTAACTATTCTTGATTGTTACTTTGTTCAACTACCTGTAATCAATTCACAATCTAAAAGTACCATATTTCTTCTTTAAAAACAACATTGTTGTGCCCCAAAGTGATACACTTGGCCTAATGTATCCCTTGTCAAGCATCTCCTTTAACTGTAAATTCAACTCTACCAACTCAGGTGTGCTTATCCTGTAAGGTACTTTTGATACTAGAGTTTCTCCTGGCACTAACTCAATAGAGAAGTCTACCTCCCTGTGAGGTGGAAACTATGTAATGTCATCAGGGAATATCCTCATGGAATACATCCTCCAACTACTACAAAGCTGGGTATCTTCTCAAAACATATGCATCCTCAACCTCCTTACCCTAGTCACTAGAAATGTACACTGCAAACATGACACAACCTTTTCTACGACTACACTTAACCTTCATAGCGGTAACCATCCTCACTGATGTTGGCTTCTTCTTTCCCTACAAAGTCCTCTTTCCCCCACTATCATCCACACACTCATAGGCCTTGTCGAAGCAATCCACTTTGGTTATGTGAAAGTATAACCAATCCATACCCAGAAGCATGCTATATGATTCGAATGACAACACATTCAAGTGTGTTGTTGTAGGCATACCATTTAACTCAAATGCACAAGCTCTTACCCAATGGTGAACTCACTTCTTTGTACTTGTAGCCAACTGTAACAACCAAGATTCTGCATGCACTTATTTTCTCAAACCACACTTATGCACCAGGTCAGGAATAATATAGCTAGATCCAATATTAATCAAAATAGAAATAACTTGATCACAAAGCTTACCATCCATCTCAATGATTGATGCTTGATGATCTGCCTGCCTTTTGTCTACAACTACATAGATCTAAGGAATGCTATGACCAACATCACCCACTATATGCGCCTGTTGAGAATTATAGATTTGGCATCTACCACCACTCTAATATTTCAGACAAACCTTCTTACAATGATCCTTACCACATATCCAACACTACAATCGTTCCCTACCACTGCCTCTAGCTTGATTCTCTCCATGTCCTTTCTCAGTTGTATTGAATCTCTTATAAGGAACTACATTTTTTTTCTCACCTACATCTTGAGGTCTTCCTTGCTTTGGTGGCAATTTTTCTTTAGCTTTCTCATTTCCTGTCAAGTCATGATTTGGCTCAACCTTGCACTTTGACTGATCATAACAATACTTCAACTTTTGGATGGCCTCTGTTAGCCTTGTTGGCGTTTGGCCCAAAAAATGGATCCAAAACACTCCTGAAGTCTTCAAGAGTTGATTAAGATCATCCCAAGATTGAAACAGTCATATGCTTAAGGCCCTTAGAAGGGCGGAAATACGCTATCGGGAGGCTAAAATACTCCAAAATAGTGAAAAAAATAGAGTATTACAGGTGCGAATAGAGCAACGCATAACTACCATTAGATCTAGCTAATCAATGGCCCAGATCTAACCGGCTAAATTACAATCGGCCGAGCTGAAAGGACAGTTAATCGCCGAGTCACATCGGAAATTGCAGCGGTGGAGAGCATAATCTATAAAGCCCGGGCGTTGAGCGATTAGCAATTGCGATCAGATTGCATCGCTACATCGTAGCGAAACATTACCAAGGGTCGGGGGCCTACATCACATCGCAAGTTCACCATCGGCAGGAACATACGCCGTGTTATATGAAAACCGTTGGCTGGAGCGATATGCAATTTCGATCAGATCGCATCTGGTTATTGTAAAGGAGAAGGGCCTCTATACAGGTGGTAATGCCAATTACGCTGAATCCTGGACCCGAAAGGGTTCGGGAATGAAATCCATAAGATTTGAAGTCCGGAGGGAGGCCAACTTTCATGTATTTCCCATGTTTTTAAGTACTTCAAAATACAAGGGGAACAAAGGGACCATGCTAGCTACGATAGACGACAGTGACCCAGGGGCCAGAATCGATGAGAGAATAGGCCATGTTTAAGGAATTTTGAGGTTCGAAAAGAAAGGTCAGGATTTACACAGTTGCAACGTTTTATGTATGAAATAGAAAACATTCATGGTTATCATTTGAAAGTGACTGTTGCAGGGATTTCATAGGCCCGATAGCCACTCCATTTGCAAGATCAGGTGGCCAACAATCCTTAGAAGTGTCATGCAGAAATGTTTACATGCCAGAAGAGGGATTCGTCCGAGATACAATGGTCGGCGGACAGATCTCGGAAAGGTAAAGAGAGGGGCCACAGCACACTGTAATCCGAATCAAACGAGATCATGGAGCATCAACGGTCTAGCGAGCGCAACAACCATCTTAACAAACCTTATGGGGCATCTCTAGCATGAGAGAGCTCCCAGGCATCACAGCAAGCTACACAAAATATCTGAATATGGTTAGTCTTCTATCAGAAGAAGAAACCTACGAATCATGCTTCTTGTTGAGGGAATCAAACGATTAAACAAGACAGTGGCATAGATTAAGAGACCTGAAGCCTCAAAAGGCTCAAGACCATTGTAAACGAGCTATAAATAGCTAAAAATAAGATGAAATAAGGATTCAGCTTTTGGAGATTGTTCCTCCTCTATTCCTTCAAGCTTCTCATTTGAATCTTTAGTAATAATTTTTCTATTATATGTTCAATATCGATTTCTCTTCTATCCTACGCTTGTACTTGAACAATCTATTCATGTTCTCTGTGTATCTGAGGCTAGATAACTGCCATCTTATCTCTACTTTGATATATTAGATTTGCAAGCTTCTTTGTTGCCTGTAGATAGCCATTTACATGTGTTGTCACATATGTAATCTACTGGTATAGTTAAGCATTCTCCATTTATCCATTAAATCTCCAAACTATTGAGTGTTAGTGGTCTAAAGCCTTGTGTTGTTAAGAGTGTTCATGCATGTCCTTAGTGAGAACAGAGCTGAAATGGTCATCTGACTTGTTCCAAATCATCATCCATTCCAATAGTTCTGAGAAAAATATAGAAGATTATATGTTATCATGCATCTCCGAGTTGCAACCATAGGAGAGTTTCCTGGAGTGATAACATAATTGGAGCCACTGTCGGGGAGAGGAAACTGAATCTCAGCTTCCCTGGGAAACGACACAGACCCAACTTTGATGATAGACAAATTCTGGGCACATTTTTTGTTGTAATCATCTATCTAGCGACTCTACTAGAGGCCTAACCTCTTGGCGACTCCACTCTAGAGTTCTGGCTTAGTTTGTGAGGCACACTCGGAGAAATCCTCAAAAATCACAAGTTGATCCAATACCTGACCCTAGAAATACCTTCAAAGAAAGAAAGACATTGCAGAAAGGAGCATCAAGTTCAAGTAAACCTAAAAAATGTTCTATATCTCTTCAAGAAAATCCTGCAATAGAACAAATACATGTTGAGAGTAAAGATTCGAATACTAGCAGTCAAGAAAAACTCTCAGGAATTCATAAAGCTCCTTATTCTTTAGTTTCTTCTTTTATTGAAAGCCCAAAGGAAACCTCACCTCCTATCCATCATACTCATTTAGTCTCATCAGTCACTTCTCAGCCCTCTGTCATTTAGACTTCCAATACCCTTTTAGCCACCACAGCTATGGCAAGTCCACAAGCACCTACCAAAATGGAAAGAATCATAGCTGCTAGGTATGAACCTCTAATACTGCCTGCTCCTTTGAATGCTATGCCTACTTGAGAATACCAGAAGTATATGCCTAAGTTCACCGGGACTAAAGGTGTTACTGCTGAAGAACATCTTGAGTCATTTTATAGCTATGCTGATAATCTGGACATTAGTGAAGGTGATGTGTGGATGAGATTTTTTGTCCAAAGCCTAGATGGAGAGGCTAGAAAATGGTTCAGAGAACTATCCCCAAGATCTATAGCAGATATTGAAGCCTTAGATTATGCATTCCTAAAACATTGGGGGGATAAGAAGGATCTCCTCTTACTACCACATTGAATTTGGGAACTTGAAGAGAGAAAATGGTGAACTGTTGTTTGATTTTAATAAGAGATTTAACCGCATGTACAACAAGATACCAACTGAAGTAAAGCCCACTACTACCTATGATAAACTCACCTATGCTAATGCTTTTGGCTCTGACTTCTGCATATTGTTGAGAGAGAGGTGGTGTGCTACTTTGGATGACATGCAAGATGCAGCCTTGGAAGTAGAATCAAATATCATGGCTGCAGAAAAGCTCAAGGGGAATGTTGATAGAAGAAGACAAAGGGGCGAACCTTCATCACCCTCTGACCCTAAGATAGATAAAATGACCAAAATGATTAAGCCATTAGCCTCTGAAATCTCCAAATTAAATGGGGAGCAGCAGCCAGGGAAAGGAAGAATGCCTAAAACCTTTGCCCATAGAAATCCAAACCCAAATACATATAGAAGAAATAATGAGCAGTTGCAGATTTTGCAACAAAACAAAGATGCAAATGAATACCAAAGGGTGAAGGCTCCTTTTCAAAATGCAGTCATGGAAGAAGAGAAATTTGAATAAGATGATGAGATCCATTGTCTGGAAGACAAGGGAAATGCTTCCTTTCTGACCTCAGTTGCCTATTAAAAGTCATTATATAATGACCAAATCAGCCAAGAATGGGATGATGAAGCTATCCTACAAACTGAAGATCAGCATAGATATAATCTTCGGTCAAAGATGAATAATTCCAAGGAAACTCCTATTCAAAAAATTGATGCCCCTATAGTATAACAAGCTAATAAGCAGAAACAGCTAGCAGTTGATCCCATCACCCTCAAAGCTCCAACTCATGAGGTAAGAGGCCTTGACAAGTCTCCTTCCCCTTTCAGTTTTCAATCAAAAATTCAGAAGCTAAGAATACTTATGCCTCTGATTGAATTAGTGAAAAATGAGTCCTTCAAAAGATCCATCCTCGAGGCTCTTGAGCCTAAAGCCATCCAAGCCTCCAATGATTGTGTAAATCTACAATATGACAAGCCAGCTATTATTCTCAGCCCAATGATTGAGAATGGTGAGGACAGCTGGCTATCATTCTATGTCTTTCTGACTATTCATGATAAAATCCTTCACAATTGCCTATTGGACACTAGAACTAGCCATAACCTAATGCCCAAGGCTATTATGGATGAGCTAGGTCTAGACAGTACCAAGCCTTACCATGACCTGTTCTCTTTTGACTCTCAAAAAGTGAAATGTCTAGGATTAATTAAGGACCTAGCCATCACTTTGTCTCACCTGCCCATGAAAAGATTGATGATGGATATTGTGGTAGGAGATGTACCACCCAAGTTTGGCATGTTACTTTCCAGAGGTTGGATAAAGAGACTGGGTGGATCATTACAAAATGATTTGTCCTATGCTACTATCCTAGTTTTCAGAGGTGAAAGCAAGAGATTATACAGATAGGTGAAATTGTCTTATATCATCAGCGATGAGAAGAAACTTAAGAATCGTCCCATTTATGTTCTAGATATTGATTTTGGAGCATGTATTCTTCATATTGAAGAATCTCAGTTGGCCTCCACGCAGCTCAAGAAACCAATTTTCCAGATCGCAGAGGATGGAAACCCACAGATTTGGGATATGTTCTTTGATGGGGCTTACTTTAAAGAAGTTGCAAGGGTAGGTGTAGTCCTTGTGTCCCCAACACAGGAATACATTCATTTGTCTTTCAAATTAACCTTTTAGGTCTTAAACACTACTAAAGAAATGGGTATCAAAGGCTTGCAAATGTTTGGAGATGCAGACCTCATCGTTCAGCGGGTAAATAAAACATTCCAAGTAAAGCATCCAAGGTTGAAAGCATACAGGGATGAGGTATGGAGGCTCAAAGATTCTTTCAAAGATTTCAACATTTCTTATATGCCAAGAATGAAGAACCAGCTTGCCAACTCCCTTGTTGTCTCTGCTAGCACATTTGTTCCTTCTTTGCCTCCTAAATTGACACATGAAGTTCAGATAAAATACAAACCGTCCCTACCTGACAATGTCAAATATTGGAGAGTTTTTGAAGATGATGAGGAAATTAACAGGTTTTTAAAATTCTTTGAGGAATTTGCTGAAATGCACATCGACCAAGAAAATGAAAACATGGAAGAATTCGGCCAGTCCAAGCTAAAAAGTGAAATCGGTCAAGAAAGCATCGTCCAGCTGCCCAGTAATCACATACCAAAGGGATTGGTGCTTCTAGAGAAGCTTTTTTATCATAATGATGTGCCCTACAAGCCGGCCAAAATAGAGAATGAGTATTTTGTTTGTAAACATAATATACAGAGCCCAACCCATCCAAAATTCATCAATCTGTCTACTCATTTGTCTTCTGCCCAGAATTCCGAGTATTGCACCCTTATGAAGCAATTCACTGATATTTTTTCCTGGGAATAAAGTGATCTTAAAACGTATGACCCAGACATTATTCAGCATATAATCCCACTAGAAAAGAGCACCACCCCTTTTAATCAGAAATTAAGACCTGCCTCTCTTACTGCCTTTGATCGAGAAAGAAATCAAGTTGTTGGATGCCAAAATCATAATTCCCCTAAGGTATTCGAAGTGGATAGGAAACCTTGTGGTGGTAAGGAAGAAAAATGGAGAAATCGCACTTTGCGTCGAGTTCAAAAATTTGAACAAGTGCTCTAAAAATGATAACTATCCCCTGCCCAAGGTGGAACACTTGCTACAAAAAGTTTCAGGGGCTAGAGTCATGTCTTTCTTAGATGGATTTTCAGGTTACAATCAGATTGTTGTACAACCTAGAGATCAGGAAAATTCCGCCTTCACTACTCCTTGGGGTACTTTCATGTACTCCAAGATGCCTTTCGGACTAATGAATGTTGGGGCTACATTTCAGAGGGCCATGGACTTAGCCTTCTGGGAGAGAAGGACAAGTTTGTCCTTATTTATCTTGATAACATAACAGTCTTCTCCAACAGCCACAAAGGCCATTTACAGCATTTGAAGAAGGTCTTCCTAAAGTGCAGACAACTTGAAATCTCAGTAAACCCAAAGAAGTCACAGTTTGCTCTAGAAGAAGGCAAGCTTATGGGACATATTGTTTCTGTTGAAGGTGTGAAGATTGATCCAACAAGGGTTCAAGCCATTCAGACACTATCCATCCCAAGGTCGAAAAGGGGCATTTAATAGTTCCTGGGTAAGATCAACTTTCTAAGGAGGTTCATTCCAAACTTTGCAGAGTTAGTAAAGCACATCACTTCCATGTTGAAGAAAGGATCGGAGATAAAATGGATAGCTACTTCAAGAAGCTCTTTTGAAGCCATCAAGCAAGATATCATGGAAGCTCCCACTCTAATCAGCCCATAATACACTAAGGAGTTTTGTATCTTCTCTTTTGCCTCCTATGATACACTGGCAACAGTTTTGTTGCAGAAAAATGATGAAGGCATAGAGCACCCCATGGCCTTTTTCAACAAAACTCTAAGGGATGTTGAACTAAGGTATGACCTTCTTGAGAAGCAAGCTTATGCTCTCATAAAGTCTTTGAAAGCATTCAGGATTTATGTTATGCATTCCAAAGTAATTACATATGTGCCCTCAGCCTCAGTGAAAGATGTCTTAACTCTGCTAGATATTGATGGAAAGAGGGCAAAATGGATTGCAAAATTCATAGAATTTGACATAGAGGTGAAGCCGACTAAGCTTGTCAAAGTCCAAGGCTTGGCTAAACTCATGGCCAAAGAAAATTGCAGCTTGTTAGACATGAATTGCATGGGTCTAAATGCAGATGATGAGCAAACAAAGGGAGAATCATAAGAGCCAAGGAAGAATCATTCCTTGGTTGAAAATCCATTCACATGCGAATGGTATTCCAGCATAGTTCATTTCTTGCAGAAGCTGGAAGTTCCTCCAGGGCTTAGCTCAAGTCAAGATCGTACCATTAGACTCAGATCAGCCAAATTCTACATTGACAAAAGTTTGCTTTATTGGAAAGACACATCAGGAATCCTCTTGAGGTGTCTAGATAAAAAACAATCTATAGAGGTCATACACCAATTCCATTCTAGCATCTGTGGTGGGCATCATTATTGGAAAACCACAGCTCACAAAATCTTGAGGGCTGGGTATTATTGGCCTACATTGTTCTCTGATGTGGTTTCTTTTGTAAAAGCTTATGACAAGTGTCAAAGGTTTGCAACTAAAATATCTGCCTTTGAAGCCAATACATATCAATGGTCCCGTCCAACAGTGGGGCTTGGACTTTATAGGTGAGATTAACCCACATTCTAGTGGCTAACACAAATGGATCTTAGCAGCCACCGATTATTTCACCAAGTGGATTGAGGCTATACTCACTAAGAATGCCAATCATCAAGTTGTCATAAAGTTCTTGAATGAGAATATTTTCACTAGATTTGGTTGCCCAACCAAACTATTCACTGATAATGCAACAACTTTCAAGGCAAAAGAATTGATGGACATGACTGAATCCATGGGTATTCAAGTGGTGCATTCTACCTCATATTATCTTGAAGGAAATGGCCTAGTAGAATCATCTAACAAGAGTCTGGTAGGGATAATAAAAAAACTATTAGAAGACAACAAAAAGAGTTGAGATTCCAAGTTGAAGTTTGCTCTATGGGCTGACAAAGTTTCCATCAAAAAGTCCCTAGGGAATTCCCAATTTAAACTAGTTTATGGCGTTGATGTTGTTTTCCCTATCTAGTTGATCCTCCTTGTGGCTAAGTTCTTGCAATAAGAACAAGATGAAGAAAATGACATGGTAAAAAGAATGAATAACCTAGTTGAACTACAATAGATCAGAGAGCAGTTGGTTGATAAGTCACAAGTCCATCAGAAGAAAATCATAGAAACCTTTGACAGGAAGGCAAAAGTGGACAATTTCCAAGTTGGTGATTAGGTGCTCAAATGGGATGCATTGAAGGAAAAGAAAGGTAACCATGGCAATTTTGACTCCTTATGGACAAGTCCTTTTTTCATCACTCAAGTTCAACACAACAATACATTCATCCTCCACAATTTGGAAGGAGGAGACACTTTGGGTAGACCAGTAAATGGGTGGTTCCTGAAAGTCTATTTCATTTAAGGCCTTAAAGCCTTATTATTGTACATATGTTTTTCTTTCAATTTTTATGTTTATGCTAAAAAGATTCCATGCCCAATGGAACACTAGGGGGAAGATTCAATTTTGTTTTATAGGAAAGGCATTGCTCTGTGATTCTTGAAACCTCACAGGGACGATTTCATCCCCAGAATGAGCCAATGTTAGCCTTGTTGGCGTTTGGCCCAAAAAATGGATCCAAAACACTCCTGAAGTCTTCAAGAGTTGGTTAAGATCATCCGAATATCGAAACAATAATATGCCTATGGCCCTTAGAAGGGTGGAAATACACTATCGAGAGGCTAAAATATTCCAAAACAGTGAAAAAAAAGAGTATTGCATGTGAAAACAGAGAAACGCACAGCTGCCATTAGATCTAGCTGATCAACGGCCCAGATCTAACCAGCTAAATCACAATTGGCCAAGTTGAAGGGAGAGTTAATCGGTGAGTCACATCGGTAGTCGTAGTGGTGGAGAGTATAATCTATAAAGCTCCGGCATTGAGTGATTAGTGATTATGATTAGATCGCATCGCTACATCGCAGCAAAACATTACCAAGGGTTGGGGGCCCACATCGCATTGCAGGTTCGCAATCGACAGGAACATACGCCATGTTATATGAAGACCGTTGGCTAGGGCGATATGCAGTTGCAATCAAATCGCATCACAAGATCGCATTAGAGTATTGTGAAGGACCAGGGCCTCTGTACAGGTGGTAATGCCGATTGCAATGAAATACATATGATTTGAAGTCCGAAGGGAGGCCAATTTTCATGTATTTCCCGTGTTTTTAAGTATTTCAAAATGCAAGGGGAACAAAGGGACCAGGTTGGCTATGATAGATCATAGCGAACCAGGGGGCAGAATCAATGAGAGAATAGGCCATGTTTAAGGAATTTTGAGGTCCGAAAAGAACAGAGAAGGGCGGGATTTACACAGTTGCAGCATTTTATGTATGAAATAGAAAACATTCATGGTTATCATTTGAAAGTGATTGTTGCAGGGATTTCATAGGTCCGATAGCCACTCCATTTGCAAGATCAGGTGGCCAACCATCCTTAGAAGCATCGTGCAGAAATGTTTACATGCCAGAAGAGGGATTCGGCTGGGATATAGTCGTCGATGGATAGATCCTGGAAAGGGAGAGAGAGGGGCCACAGCACGCTGCAACCTGAATCGAACAAGATCATGGAGCATCAATGGTTTGGCCAGTGCGACAGCCATCTTAACAAACCTTATGGGGCATCTTTGGCATGAGAGAACTCCCAGGCATCACAGCAAGCTGCCCAAAATATGAATATGGTTAGGCTTCTATCAGAAGAAGAAACCTATGAATCATGCTGCCTGTTGAGGGAATCAAACGATTAAACAAGACATAGGGATAGATTAAGAGACCTAAAGCCTAAAAAGGCTCAGTACCATTGTAAATGAGCTATAAATAGCTGAAAACAAGATGAAATAAGGGTTCAAATTTTAGAGATTGTTCCTCCTCTGTTCCTTCAAGCTTCTCATTTGCATCTTTAGTAATACACGCTTCTTTTGTTGTTATATGTTCAATATCCATTTCTCTTCTATCCTATGCTTGCACTTGAATAGTCTATTCATGTTCTCTCTGTATCTGAGGCCAAATAACTGCCATCTTATCTCTACTTCGATATATTATATTCGCAAGCTTCTTTGCTGCATGTAGATAGCCATTTACATGTGTTGTCATATATGTAATCTGCTAGTATAGTTAAGAATTCTATATTTATCCATTAAATCTGCAAACTATTGAGAATTAGTGGTCTAAAGCCTTGTGTTGTTAATAGTGTTCATGCATGTATTGAGTGAGAAAAAGGCTGAAATGGTCATCTGACTTGTTCCAAATCATCATCCATTCCAATAGTCCTGAGAACGATATTGAAGATTATATGTTACTAGGCATCTCTGAGTTGCAACCATAGGAGAGTTTCCTGGAGTAATAATATCCTCCTCCAACGATCTAGGCTCATTGAACTCAATCTGGTCTCTATATGTTATTGGAAGTCCACTAATGAATATTTGAACCTTGGCCTTCCCCTCCTTGAGGTAAGGCACATATCTCAACA